>JAIUJO010001749.1:17500-27500 GCA_023846275.1 Vanilla planifolia | reverse complement strand
TATAATGTTAACTCCAACAGATAAACAAGAATTTAACAGTCAAATATAGGAACTATTAAATTTAAAACTAATACAAAAGAGTCACAAATCACCATTTTTATGAAATAAACTTATGTTTGCTTCTTATATTATGTCTTAGTAAACTTTTGTTTATATTTTCTTATTAAAAGATTTGTTTATATAATGAGTTTTTCGGTTTTAAGATTCTTCTTCTTCTTTATATTCTATTTTTTTTATGCTATGGAGTAGGAAATGAACCGTAGCTGTGCTCCTATTTTATGTAGCAGTCTACTAAGGATGGTGGTCTTTGTATGAATCCCTAACTTCCCCCAGAAAGCCACGAGAACCTTGCCATTTTGGAAGGGTAGATGTAGTCATAAAATAGAGGGTCAAAGTAGAACCCAATACAAAAGTAGAACAAGCCTCTTAAAAAATAAAAACTCATCTTCCAAACTTATCTAGTAATAAGAAAGCATGATCATCTACTCAAAATCTATAAAAAACATACTGATTCTCGATGACACTTATAAGTGTCAAATTACTGAAAACATCCAGGATTATTAACATATAATCCACATACCTACCACAGTCAGAAATGACCCTACCATACTAGGAATACTAAATTACATCATTGATCAATTAGAAGATATTAAATATGAAATTTAGAATCTAGAACACAAGAATAATAATACATCAAAGTTCGATTATGTTGGAACAAAACTAACCAAACAAAAAATGATTAAATTAAAATCCACAAACTTTATTATGGATTTACAAAAATTAGATAAATCCTTTTACTTAGAGTTCCTAAAAAAGAAAAATCTCACTGGAGAAATTTCTAGTGAAAGAATTTATAACTTCTATGAACAAAATTATGAAGTTATAGATTTTTACAAAAACCAAGAAAGTAATAGAAGTACTATCTATCTCCCTTGTCCACATGGTTATGTTCCCTGAATGATTTTCTTCATTAAGAAAGAGGCCTAAGCCTTACAAAAAATCCTTTATGGAGGATCAAATAAAAAGTTAGACATCAACAACTTAAGAAGCAGCTTGGGAAGGGGCATTCCCTTATCCCACACAAAATCAGGGAGACAGGCAGCACGTGTTGCCCAATCCACCGAGGCATTCCCCTCTCTGTGAACGTGCAAGATGCAAAGTGCACTGAGGCACCATACATGCTCGATCACTACAGAAAAGAATCCTCCTGTGGGTGGTTGCTTGATGACATTGTGCACCTCCTACAATGCCAATGTAGAATCCATCTATATCTCCACTTCATGGAACTCAGATAATGTGTTCCTCATCATATTGAGGGATTTTACTATCGCCTATGCCTCCATAGCCTTGCTGGAATGTGAGAAAAAACTCATGTCAGCCCCAAGCAAGGGCTTCCCCAAATGATCTCTAACTGCAATGCCCATATCGACAACATCATCCCCAACAGTAGCATCGCAATTAATCTTTATCCATACAGCAGGAGGGAGGACCCAACGAAGGGCTACTTTTAACTCCAAGGAGTTGTATGGGTTCCCATTGGGCTTGGATGAGTGTGCTTTGTATTGTTTCATTGCTGTTGCAATCTACATCTAAACTCTACGCATTAAAATGGTATTGCTGATCATTGGCTTATTATGTTTTCTTGCATTCTTGTTCTCCTAAATGCAATGAAGTACTGTAGCAGTTGTCGCTACATGCATCATGTTGCCCCAGTACCTCAGCCAAGATGCTGCAAAAAGCAAAATTCGCGCTGCAAGAAATTCTCCCGGGCACACATAGTGAGGCCAATGCCAAGTGCCACAATGGCAACATGCACCTGCCACGTGCACCAAAGCTCCTACGCCCAAGGGCACACCCACAAAATATGATATAAGGTCTCGATAATGTTTCACTCCAAAGTGCAACTGCTACAGTGGGTTAGTCCTCTGCACGCCAGCCATGCTGCTGTGGGAGGATGTTTCTCATTAGGTACCAAATGAACATGTGCACCCTTAAGGGCGACCTTCAATCTCCAAATCCACTTGAATTGATCCATGTCAGCTTTAAGGCTACCCGCATTGTCTCTGTGTGCACTATTCGTCAAATGCATATAGAATCTCCCATTATTGACCACCGTCAACTCAGTATGATATTAGACCAATGTGTCCTTGTTGTGCTTATGAGCCAATGGCAGAGGCATCACCCTATCATACAGCAAATCGTTAGCCCATGCATGGACTTTTTGCTCATCCTAGACACAAACATTAGTAATGCATTCTCCCATAAATATTGACCACACAACATCCATATTTATGAAGGTGGGCCACCACTTGATAGGGAGGAATCCTATCCAATTATCCTCCACAAATCAATTGTCATTCCATCTCCAAGCCTCCATACAAATGAAGAAACTGCTGTCGGCGTGGCATCCATGAAAAGCCTGTATGCATGGGACATGTTGCGTGGGATTCTGTTCAGGTTGCACACAGCTAGATACTTGTTTCTCCTGATCCTGACCCATAGGCTGTCTTCATGTGAAAGGATCCTCTTGACTATTTCATTTGCAAAAATCACTGCAATATACGCAAATCATGAATGTCGAGACCCCCCATCTCCTTAGGTAATGTGATGGTGCCCCAGTCAGCATAGTGAATCACATTCGTGCTATTGGCACCACACGAAGGAAATCTTCTAATCATTCTTTCCACTACATCAATAGCCTCCTTAGGTACCACACAATAGCTAAGAACATGACTTGGGATTGCCACTAACACTACATTGATCATAAAAACATGCCTTATCAAAGATAGTGCCTAATCTATCACTTAGCAACCTGCTCCTCCATCTTCTGACTGTTGAAATTAAAATCTCTCTTGAAAAATAACTTTGTCAAAATATGGATCCGAAGATATTTGAAACTCTCACATTATGATATGCATATTTTCCATGCCACAATCTTCTTCCTTCAGCCATTCATCCCCTTATTGAAATATACCTTTGACTTGGCCATATTCACATTTAGCTTTGCATGCTTACCAAAATCCCACATCATCCTATGCACCGTGCACGTGGCAGTGCATGTAGCTAGTGCATACAGTAGAATGTCGTCTGCAAATAACAAATGCGAAACCCTGGGCATGCTCCACCAACAGTGGAAGCCAGCAGTGCACACGTCTCATACTCCTGTGTGAGCTATGATAAGCACTTAGACATGATCATGAAGAGGTAAGGAAACACAAGGCTTCCCTATCTCAGACTTTGTCGTGCCTCAATCCATAGGAGCCTAGCACAGCTGAGGAGTACTCCAAACCTTGGCAAAGAAATGCATGCATTCACCAAATCACACCAAGCCATTGGGAAGCCCAAAAACCTCATCATGTCGATCACAAACCGCCACCTGAGGTTATCATAGTCTTGTTCCATGTCAATTTTTATCACCACCTCATGGTTATGTTCCGCAAACACCTTCACCTGATGTTAACATGCAAGAATCACAGGGAGATAATATGGAACAAGTTCATACTACTCCTTCATATTCATCCATGTTAAATTATGGTAAACGCTCAGATTGGCGTACACACCATAAAAACAAAAATCATCATTTAGAAGAAAAGTCTTCTCAACTTGGGGACTTACTTCAAACATAGATAATATACCATATAAAAGAGTCAAAGACTATTGCATAGAATAACTCAAAAAATAAAAAAGAACTATATTTATGCTTTCTCTTACTATGAATGTTTCAGAATACATACAATTCTTTACATCATATTGAGAAGGAAATGCACTATCTTGGCTGACAAATTTTGAAAGAAATAATAAAGACAAATGTCAAAAAATCCTGCTACAAATAGATAAATGAACTATAATTGAAATGCTTGTTTCACTATTAGTTGTTGATTTTACAAGATCAAAATGGAGTAAAAATCTAAACTATGAAGAAAAACTTCATAAAATGAAAATATGCGACATATGTGTCTTAGATGAATTTATGTCTACATACATAGGATATATTTTTCATCAAAATGAAACTCTTCAACAAGAGTTTTGGATACAAGTTTTTTCTAAAATACCCTTCCATTGAAACAATATAATATTCAAAAGAAATCAAGAGTTACTTACATCTAGAGGAATTCTTAGACAATATAACACGGGAATGCTCAGAAGAGCATGTGCATAATCTATGGAAAAAATCTACGAAAATACTTCGACTCAAAAAGAAATGAGTAGAAACTTAAAATCTTCTAGAATGGGTAACAACTATTGTTCAAAACTTTCAAAAGATTTAAATTATATTTATGGCTACCCCTTGCATTTGATTGGCAACCATATTATTCCAAACCTTATTCTTTAAAACAAAAAAGAACTCACAAATATAAAATTACTAAATGAAGGTGGAAACATGAGTTTAAACAAGAGAGAAGATTTAAGAAAAAGAAATTTGTTAAAAAAATATAATAAAAAGAAAGTTAAAAAAATATTATTGATGTTTTAAATGTAACAAAGAGGGACATTATGCAAATCAATGTCCAGTTAACATCAAAAAAATTATTATTTCTAACATAGAGGAATATTCCATCAACATTGGAACAATTGATAAAAATTTTTATGACAGCAATTTTGTCTATGAAATTACATCTTATTATGATTCTAAAGTATCTGAATCTGACTCCACAGAGTTTAAATCTAAACAGTCATCAGAAAAACAACTAAAAGATTTTGACAAACTTAAAATCAATATGATTACAATAAACAAAACTTTGACACAAATAAAGGTTATTCCTTTATTACCATCACTAAAACGTCTCAAAAAGAAAAGAATATCCTTACCAAGATATACAATCTACATTGGAAAAATGCTTAGATTTAAACATTATCGAACTACAGAGGTGATATTAGATATAATCATTTTAATACCATTTGGATACTATGGGATAATACATAATATCTCACACCATGTAAAAGAAAATATCTTTATTAACATGGGATAATTGAATCCATGACATATCAAGCACCGATAATCTTGATTAAAAATACCAATCTAGAAGATTGGGATTATTTAATCAGACCTAATAATGCAATCGGATTACTAATTATTCAAAAATACAAAGATTTTCTGATTATAACGTCTGAAATTAACATAGTAGAAAACTTTGAAAAATATCAAGAATTCAGAGTAAATATGAATACCATTACTTTTAAAGAAACAAATACAACAGAACTACATGATAGTGTCAGAGAACAATTTAAAATTCCAGATGAAGACTTAGAAAAACTAAAAGAGGCAATACCTCATGGAGAAAAAATGAGATTTATAAAGCCCCTTCTTTTAAATCTCACTCTCTATAAAAACACATATATTTTCGAGTGTATACAAGGAAATATAGAATTAAGAGGAGATGATGATTTAACATCCATCAATCTTCTTAACAAAAACAAAATTAAAAAAATTAAAATGAAAATACCCAAAAATGAAATACCTACACATAAGTATGATTCAATTAAAAATAACTACTCGATTCCATAGTGGAATAGATACACTAATAATGATCGTTTGTATGGATGAACGAATGATTAACAAGCTACTTATAGCATAATTGGAGGAGCCAAATCCAATCTTGCTAATAGACTTTTCGGAATAAACATTCACCTTGATTTTTGCATAAGTCTAGACGACCAAAATGTTGAAAAGACTTGTACATTATCAATAAGCCGTAAAAGAATGCAATTCTTAATTGGATCAAAAATCCTAGGTATACAATGGGAATATTACATGGCTTTAAATGATAGTTTCACATTTAAATCCATCACCCCAAACAATTTTGTAAAATTATTTAATGTCAAGATTGGAAAAACAATCCAACCAAAAGTCATGGACATACAACTTCTTAAGCTAGGTAATGATATTAAAAACTTTTTGTAAAAACCTTGAAACCAAAGGTTCAAATACCAATAGATTATTTATTGCTTCTGGTAAGACAATTTCTACTATTACAAAAAATCTTATCAATCGTACCTCTTCTTCGATGAGCCTTCCAAGATATTATGAAAAAGGATAAACATCTCAATCTCTAGAAGCTAGACCAAGCATTCATATTCCTGTACATGATCCAATCGAAGGTTGTACCTTGCGACTTCTTGAGAATAAAAAATCTATTACTCCTCCCTAAATGGATTTAAAGAAGAAAGCTCAATTACATATTTATCTTCTATTACTGTGCATCTTCCTAATTATGAAGATTCAACAATTCATGCTTTAGTCGACACTAGTGTTGAAGCTAGTTTACTTCAGCAAATCTCATTCCTAAACAATTTTGGCTTCCTTTAGAAACTAAAATCAAAATAACTAATTTTATAGGAAAACAAGTCCCTTTCACTCATAAAGTAACAAATCTCAAAATCTCCATACCTAATATTTACAATCACCATCATACTTATACATTTAACTTTGTGTTATTACCATTAGATTTCAATACTGATTGTTTACTTGGGCTTGACAATATTTGATATTTTGCTCCTTTTAATACCCACTTCTTTGACTTTGATGGACTTGGTATTCCTTATATCCATCTTCCTGCACGAATTGTACCTTATTTTTCTACCACCCAGCATGGTGAAAAACCCAAAACCACTCTCATCGATACCAATACCTACACTCATCTAATTTATACTTATCACCTTCCAAATGCAACCCCTTTTGAAGAAACCAATCACAAACTCTTATAACTTCTATATTCCAATGACCCTCTAAAATGGTTTGATAAATCTCCTTGCTATTGTTTCATAGGACTCTTAGAACGATACCAGGATACATTTATATGAGTCGATATTATAATGGTATCTCTAATAGATAAACAAGAATTTAATAGTCAAATACAGGAACTATTAAATTTAAAACTGATACAAAAGAGCCACAGCTCATATTCTTTTCTGACATTTATAGCATGGGATCACGTAGAAATAAAATGCGATAATGCCCAAATGGTCATCAATGATCACAAGTTAAACTCTTGCACAAAATTTGATGGTTATTTTATACCAACCACAAAGAACCTAATCAAACAAATCCAAGGTGCTAAACACTAGCAAATTTGATGCCAAATCATGATTTTGACAAATCAAACTTACAAACCAAACATGAATAGAATTAATAGCTTTTAGCTATCCACAATGGCATTTTGAATGGCTAGTCATGGATTTGGATTAAAAAATGCACCTCAAAATATTCTAGAAATGGATTAATTCTATTTTTGGACATTTACTTTATGTCATCGTTTACATAGGCGATATACTTCTTTTTTCTTAAATAGATGAAGAACATAAATATCAC
Organism: Vanilla planifolia; assembly: GCA_023846275.1. Taxonomy (NCBI): domain Eukaryota; kingdom Viridiplantae; phylum Streptophyta; class Magnoliopsida; order Asparagales; family Orchidaceae; genus Vanilla; species Vanilla planifolia. The sequence continues at coordinate 20,191 of JAIUJO010001749.1, read as the reverse complement.
CTTTTACATGATATCAAATAATGCTAAACCATGGTATTATTTTGAGTCCAAAGAAAATCGAATTATTCAAAATCGAAATCGAATTTCTAAGGAAAAAAAAATAGTCAAGTACAATTACAAGACTATATATATACAAAAGTTAAAAAGCTTCTCAAAAACTTTTCCAGTTTAAAACAACTACAAAGATTTTTAGGACTCTTAAACTATGGCTGAAAGTGCATACCTAAACTTTCTTCCAAAATTAAAGTCTTATAGAACAAATTGGCTGCAGAAAAAGCTAAATACAAAATGACTAACGATGGACAACCTCGTCGCTGGAATACAGATAAAATCCCTATTTTCTTAAGTTCAAAAGAACAAAAAGAAATTAAACAAATTAAAAAATTTCTTACAAAAAAGCAAACTCTTCATTTTCCAATAGAAGATGAACATATTATATTACAAATAGATGCCTCAAATTTATTATAGTCTAGAGTCTAAGTAACAAATACAAATGAAATCATAGCATATACTTTGGAAAAATTTTAAAAACCCCAAAGTAAATATGCTACTATTGATAAAGAATTGTTAGTTATAAAATTAGCTATCAAAAGTTTCAAAATATACCTACTCCACAGAGTATTTATAATAGAAACTGACAACAAATCTGTTGCCCAAATTTTACAAAAAAAGACTATAAATAATTTAGAAGAAAATCTTAGATGCATATGTCTTGCTTTATACCTTGAAATATTTAATTACAATGTTAAATATATTCCTAAATTTACTAAAATTGTTACTGATTCCCTTAACATACCATGAATAAAGATCTTATATTTCTCAAAGAATTTGTAGAAAAAAATGAAAAGAGTAGTAGAATTTAAAGAAATTCTCCCTAATAAAGTAATGGTCCAAATGGTCGAAGTGGAAACATCTGTCCAAAACAAAAAAGATAGAAACTTCTCATGCCCAACACGCATCCTCAAAAACCCATAAGGTTGATTTAAAAGCTTAAACCCAACAAGAAAAAGATCAAGCTCAACCAGTTAAAGTATTGTTTAAACAGAAAATCGATTCTTATGAAGCCCTCAAAAAGGGAAAAATGTTTTCCACCATAGTGGCACAAGAATGGTATAACAAAGCTCTCAAAGAATTCGATCCAACTTTCTTTGAGAAAATTAACGAATGCTTTCATGCTTTACAAGCCAATGATTAGCGATCAGCAAATTATTGGCTAATGCAAATTGAGAAAGGTTACCAAAGAATTAAACAAGAAGAGAACTACAAGAAAGCCCTAGAATTATTATTGTCTAAATCTACAACAACTCATTCTTCTTTATTACAAAAATTCGAACAACTGTCGACGATTGAATCACTCTTAGAAATATTTGCCAATACCCATGCTTCGAATCAAATTCATTTTTGTATTAAGGATTTCTTATCCTTATTACACCTATTCAATATAAAGTCAAAAGAAACAAGGAAATTAGAGGCTAAAGTTATTATTCAAGAAATGCTTTAGCTATATCAGCAAAATATTTTGGATGAAGAAAAGTTGCTTTTATTCTTTAAGCAACTAGAGGAAATAAACAAAAAACAACTATTCCTCAATCAAGAAGTTTTTTATTCTATTACTGAAAGGCCTAGAATAATAACGTACTTCAATGAGCTTTTTAAATACCAAATCCATCTCAGAAAAGGACTAGTACATGAAGTTTATATTAATACCAGACAACCTGAAGATTATGCAGGCTTTATTCCTGATATTTGCAAGAGTAGTCTAATCTTTACTCAACCAAATTCTCAATAATTTTTGTTTTTTGCATCTGAACAATCTGGGAAGAACGTGAGTATATCAATTTATACTCTTCAATTCAGCTATACATACTTGTGAAACATTCAAACACTCCACCACTACTTAAAGAATTCAAACCAAGCTTATTCAATGAAGAAGAAGCTCTATGGTATGCTGCTACAAACTTTTTTAGGAGTTGGATTTTCTAAATTTCTAACTAAACAAATTCACTGTGGAAAGATAGTCTATTTTCTTGACATTATAGCAAATGAAGCTGAAGATTTAACTCAAAAAGAAAATAAAATTGTTTCTAAGAAATATTAAATTAGGCAAAATAGCACAAGCAGCTAAAGAAGAGTTCTTTGCTATTTGCACGGAATTCAATTCAAATAATCATGAATTGAATGAAGACACTATGGAAGCCCTTGCTCTCATTGACTAAAAGCATGGTGGGACCCACAAAAGGAATCAAAACATGTAAAAGGACCCTTTCCAGCTCAGAGAAGACTACAATAAAGGTGCATTAAATATAATGAATAGTGCATGAACAGTGTACGATCTATAGTAATCTATAGTGAAAAGTGTACGATCTACAGTGAATCCACAATGAAAACAAACGATCTACAGTGAAATCGTACGATGAACACTGAAACAATCATACAATGAACAGTATGTTCAACAGGGCCGAGTAATAATTTCTATAGTTAAAGGTACTGACGTTTGCTTGCAATCTAAGCAAGCTCAGCCTATAAATTCTGAAGCCCTCCAAGAACTCTATTATTGAAAGAACTTAAGCTTTCTACTTTCTATTTTCTTGCCTCCACTATTATAAACCTCCACTCATGTAAATTAGTGAGTGCATATTGTAAATTACTTGTGTGAAAGTGTGCGCACTGTAATCTGGTATCAGAAAGAAA
>JAIUJO010003219.1:20000-33739 GCA_023846275.1 Vanilla planifolia | reverse complement strand
GTCTGAAATGTCTTCTTCTTCTTCTCTTTTTCTTCTTTTCCTACTTCTTCGTTTTGCTGCTCCTCCTTTTCTTCTTCTCCTTCATCTTAAACTTCTTCTTCTTCTTCTTCATCTACTTTTTCACCATCTTACGTCTTCTTCTTCTACAACTAATACTTCTTCATCTTCTTCGGTCTTCATCTTATATCCTTCTTCTTCTTTGTCTTCTTTGCCTTATTGTTTTTATTCTTTCGGCTTCTTCTTATTCTTCTTCTTCTTCTCCTTCTTTTTCTTCTTTTTCATCTTCTTCTTCTTTTCTTATTCTCGTTCTTATTCTTCTTCTTCATCTTCTTCTTCTTCTTCTTCTTCTTTGTCTTCATCTTGTTCTTCTTCTTCGTCTTGTTCTTCGTCTTCTTCTTCTTATTCTTCAATCATCATCATAACCTTCTCCTTCTTCTACTTCTTCTTCTTCTTCTTCTTCTCCTTCTTCTCTTTCTTATTCTTCTTCTTTTTCTTCTTCTTCTTCTTCTTCTTCAAGTTTTTCGTCTTCTTCTTTGGATTCTTCTTCTCATTCTCCTTTTGCTTCTTCTTCTTCTTCTTCTTCTTCTTCCTCTTCTTCTTCCTCTTCTTCTTCATCTTTTTCTTCTTCCTCTTCTTCTTCCTCTTCTCTTCTTCTTCTTCTTCTTCTTACTTCTTCTTCTTCTTCTTCCTCTTTTCCTTCTCTTTCTATATCTTTTCCTTCTTCTTCTTCTTCTCCTCCTTCTTTTTCTTGTTCTTCTTCTTCTCATCCTTCTTCTTCTTCATCTTTTTCTTCGTTGTCTTCTTCTACTTCTACTTCTTCTTCCTCCTCATCTTCTTCTTCTTTGACTTCTACGTCGTCACCCGTCCTTCTTTTTCTTTTTTTTTCTTCTTCTTCTACTTAATCTTCTTCTTCTTCGTTTTCTTTTTCGTCATCTTCTTCTTCTTCTTTTTCTTTTTTTTCGTCTACATATTCCACTTCTTCTTCTTTGCCTTCTTCTTCTTCTTGTTCTTCTTCACCTCCTCCCCCTCCCTCTTGTTTTTGCATCTTGTTTTCCATCTTCTTCTTCTTCTTCTACTTCTTATTCTTATTCTTTACTTCTTCTTCTTCTTCTTCTTTTTCTCCTTTTTCTTCTTATTCTTCCTAATCTTCTACTCTTCTTCGTCTTCTTCATCTGCTTCTTCTTCTTTGTCTTCTTTTTCTTCTTCTTCTATTTCTTCTTCTACTTTTTTTTTCTTTCATTATCTTCTTCCTCTTCTACATCCTTTTTGACTTCTTCTTTTTCTTCTACTTTTTTTCCTTCTTTTTCTTTTTTCTCTTCATCTTCTTCTTCTTCTTTTTCATCATCATCATCTTCTTCTTATTCTACTTCTTCTTCGTCTACTTCCCCTTTCCTCTTCTTAGCCTTCGTCGTCTTCGTCTTCTTCTTCTTCTTCTTGCCTTCTTCTTCTTCATCTTCTTCCTCTTCTTCTTCATCATCTTCTTCTTCTTCTTAGTCTTCTTATTGTTCTTCTATTCCACTTCTTCTTTTTCTTCTTCTCCTTTTTCTTCTTCTTCTTTCCACTTCTCCTTCTTCTTCTTCTTCTTCAACAACATCATCACCTTCTTCTTCTTCTTCTTCTTCTTCTCCTTCTTCTGCTTCTCTTTCTGCTTCTTCATCTTCATCATCTTCTTCTTATTCTTCTTCTTTTTTCGTCTCAATCTTCTTCTTCTTCTCTATCTTTTTCTTCTTCTTCTTCTTCTTCTTCTACTTATCTTTCTTCTTCTTCTACTTTTTCCTCTTCTTCTTCTTCTTCTTCTTCTTCTAACTTCTTCTTTGTATCCTTCTTCTCCCTCTTCTCCTTAATACATCATCTTCCTCTCCTTCATCATCTCCTCCTTCTTCTTCAACATCTTCTTCTCCTCCTCCTTCTTCTTCATCATCTTCTCTTCTTGTTCTTCTTCTTCTTATTTTTCTTCTTCTTCTTCTTATTCCCCTTCTTCTTCCACTTCTCCTTCATCTTCTTCCCCCTTCTTCTCCTCCTTCTTCCCCTTCTTCTTGTTCTTCTTCTTCTTCATATTCTTGTCCTTGTTCTTGTTCTTCTTCTTCTTCTTCTTCTTCTTCTTCTTCCTTTTCCTTCTTCTTCTTCTTCTTTGTCTTATTCTATTTCTTCTTCATCATAAATATAATCATCATAATCTTCTTCTTTTTTTCTTCTTCCTCTTCTTCCACTTCTGCTTCTTTCGTCGTCTTCTTCTACTTCTTCTTCATCTTATTCTTCTTCCACTTTTTCTTCCTTCTTCTTCTTCTCCTTCTTCATCCTCTTTCTTCATCTTCTACTGCTTTCATCTCCTTCTAATTCTTCATCTTCTTCTTCTTTTTCTTCTTTTACTTATTTTTTTTTCTTATTATTCTTCTTCATCATCTTCTTCTTCTTCTTCTCCTCCTCCACCCTCCTTCTTCTTCTTCTTATTCTTCTTCTTCTCTTCTTTTCTTCTTCATCATCTTCTTCTTCTTCGTCTTCTTCTTCTCGCCTTCTACTTCTTTTTTCTTTTTTCCTCTTCTTCTTCATCTTCTTTCTTCTTCTTCTTCTTCTTCTTCTTCAATCCTTTCTACTTTCTTCTTCTTCTTTGTCTTCTTCATTTTTTTCTTCTTCTTCTCTACCTATTTCATCTTCTTCGTCTTTTTCTTCCTCTTCTTCTTCTTTCTTCTTCTTCATCTTCATCATTTTTCTTCTTCTTCCTATTATTGTTCCTTCTTCTTCTTCGACTTCTTCGTCATCTTCTTCTTCCTTCTTCTCCTTCTTCATCATCATCTTCTTCTTTCTTCTTCTTCTTTTCATCTTTGTCTTCTTCTTCTTCTTCAACTTCTTTTACTTCCTCCTTCTTTTTCCCTTTTCCTCTCCTTCTTCCTCTTCTTCCTCTTCTTCTTCTTCTTCTTCTTTTTCTTCTTCTTCTCTTTCTTCTTCTTCTTCTTCTTCTTCTTATTCTTCTTCTTCTTCTTTCTCTTCTTCTTCTTCTTCATCATGCTTCCTCATTTTTTTGCTTCTTCTTCGTCGCCTTCTTCTTTCTCATCTTTGTCTTCTTCTTCTTCTTCTACATCTTCTTATTCTTCTTCTTCTTCTTCTTCTTCTTCTTCTCCATCTTCTCCTTTTTTCATCTCCTTTTCTTCTCCCTTCTTCCTCTTCATTCTTCTTTTTCTTCTTCTTCTTCTCCTTCTTCTTCTTCTTCTTCTTCCTCTTCTTCTTCATCATCATCTTCTTCTTCTTCTTCTTATTCTTTTTCTTCTTCTTAATCATGTTCTTTTTCTTCATCTTCTTCTTTAGTTTCTTCTTCTCCTTTTTCTTCTTCTTCTTCTAGTTCTTTTACATTTCCTTTGTCTTCTTCTTGTTCTTCCTCTTCTTATTCTTCTTCTTCATCTTCTTCTCCATCTTCATCATCATCTTCTTTTTCTTCTTCTCCTTCTTATACAACTACTTCTTCTTTGTCTTCTTAGTCTTTGTCATCATCTTCTTCTTCTTAGTCTTCTTATTCTTCTTCATCTTCTTCTTCTCCTCCATCATCATCATCATCGTCTTATTCTTCTATTTACTCAACTTATTCTTCTTTTTCTTTGTCGACTTTTTCATCATCTTCTTCTTCTTCTTCTTCATCTTCTTTTTAATCATCAATTTCTTCTTCTCCTTCTTTTTCTCGTTCTTCTTTTTCTTAATATTCTTCCTCTTCTCCTTCTTCATCTTCTTCATCTTCTTCTTCTTCTTCTTCTCCTTCCCCTTCTTTTTGTTCTTCTTTTTATTTGTTTTCTTCTTCATCTCCTACTTCTTTTACTTCTTCTTCTGTTGTTTCTTCTTCTTCTTCTTCTTCTACTTCTTTTTCTTTTACTTCTTCTTCTCTTACTTCTTCTTAATCATGTTCTTTTGCTTCTTCTTCTTCTTCTTCTTCTTTTTCTTCTTCTTCTTCTTCTTCTTCTTCTTCTTCTACTTCTTCTTTTTCTTCTTCTTTGTCTTCTTTGACTTCATTTTCACCTTCTTCTACATCTTCTTCATCTTCTACTTCTTCATCATCACCTTCTTCTACTTCATCTTCTTTTAAATCTATTTCTTTTTCTTCTTCTTCTTCTTCTACTTCGTCTTCTTCTACTTCTTCTTCTTCTTCTTCTTCTTAATCTTCTTCTTCTTCTTTGTTATCTTCTTCTTCTTCTTCCTGTTCTTCTCTTCCTCCTATTTCTTCCCCTTCTTCTTGTTCTCCCTCTTCTACTTCTACTTTTTCTTCTTTTTCTTCTTTGCCTTCTTCTTCTTTTTCTTCTACTTCTCCTTCTTCCTCTTCTACTTCCTCATAATCGTCATCATCATCATCATCAACGTCTTCTTCTTCTTCTTTCTCCTCTTCTTCGACTTCTTCTAATTCTTCGTCTTCTTCTTCAACTTCTTCTTCATCTTCTTCATCCTCTTCTTCTTCTTCTTCTTCTTCTTCTTCTTTGTCTTCTTCTTCTTTTTATTCTTATTCTTTTTTTTCTTCTTCTTCTTATTCTTCTTCTCACTCTTCTTCTTCTTCTTCACCTCCTTCTTCTTCTTTTTATTTTTTTTTCTTCTTGTTCTTCCTCTTCTTCTTGTTTTACTTCTTCATTTTCTTCTTCTTCTTCTCTGTCTTCTTTGTATTCTTCGTCTTTTTCTTCTTCTTCTTTCTCGTCTTGTTCTTTTTCTTCTTTGTCTTCATCTTTTCTTCCTCTTCTTTTTCGTGTTCTTCTTCTTCATCTTCGACTTCTTCGTCTTGTTCTTCTTCTTCCTCTTCTTCTTCTTCTTCTTCTTCTTTTTGTCTTCTTTCTCTTCTTCAAAATCTTCGTCTTCTTTTTCTTCTTCTCCTTCTTCCACTTCTTCTTCTTCTTGTTCTTCTTCTTCTTCTTCTTCTTCTCTTTCTTCTTCTTCTTCTACTTCCTATTCTTCTTTTTTTTCTTTTTCTTCTTCTTCTTCATCATGCTCTTCATTTTCTTCTTTGTCTTCTTTTCTTCATTTTCTTCTGCTTCTTCTTCTTCGTCTCCTTCTACTTCTTTCTCATCTTCATCTTCTTCTTCTTCTTCTTCTACTACTACTTCTTCTTCTTCCTCCTCTTCTTCTTCTCCTTTTCTTCTTTGTTTTCTTCTTCTTCTTCTTCTTCCATATCTTCTTCTTCTTCTTTTTCTTCTTCTTCTCCTTCTTCTCCCTTGTCTTCTCCTTCTTCCACTTCTTCTTCTTTTTCTTCTTCTCTTTCTTCTTCTTCTTATTCTTCTTCTTCTTCTTCTTCTTCTTCTTCTCTTCTTCTTAATCTTCTTCATCTTCTCAATTTCCTTCTTCGTCTTCTTCTTCTTCTTCGTCTCCTTCTTTCTCGTCTTCGTCTTCTTCTTCTTCTTCTTTCTCTTCTTCTTCTTATTTTTCTTTTTCTTCTTGTCCTTCATCTTCATCTTCTTCTTCTTCCCTTTCTTCTTCTTCTTCTTCTTCTTATTCTTCTTCTTCTTCACCATCTTCTTTTCCTTCAACTTATTCTTATGTTTCTTCTTCTTCATCTTAATCTTCTTCTAGTCCTTCTACATTTCGTTTATTTTCTTCTTGCTCCTCTTCTTATTCGTCTTCATCTTCTTCTTCTTCCTCTCCTCCTTATACATCTATTTCTTCTTCGTTTTGTTCGTCTTTGTCCACTTCTTCTCCTTCATCATCGTCATCTTCTTCTTCTTCTCTTTTTACTCAACTTCTTCTTCTTCTTCTTTGTCAACTTTTGTATCCTCTTCTTCTTCTGCTTCTTCTTCTTTTTAATCATCAACTTATTCTTCTCCTTCTTTTTCCCTTTCTTCTTCTTCTTCTTCTTCATATTCTTCCTCTTCTCCTTCTTCTTCTTCTCCATCTTCTTTTTCTTTTTCTTCTTCTTCCTTTCCATCCCCTTCTTTGTCTTCTTCTTTTGCTTCATTTTCTTCTTCTTCTCCTTCTTCTTTTACTTCTTGTTCTTATACTTCATCTTGTTGTTGTCGTTGTTGTTGTTGTTTTTATTCTTCTTCTCCTACTTCTTCTTCATCATCATCTTTTGCTTCATCTTCTTATTCTTCTTCTTCTTCTACTTCTCCTTCTTCTTCTACTTCGTCTACTTCAACTTCTTCTACTTCGTCGACTTCTCTTTTTCATCTTCTTAGTCTTTTTCTACATCTTTTTCATCTTCTTCTACTTCTTCTTCATCTTCCTCTTCTTCTTCATCATCATCTTCTGCTTCTTCATCTTCTTTTTCTTCTATTTCTTTTTCTTCTTCTTCTTCTTCTTCTACTTCTCTTAGTTCTACTTCTTGTTCTTCTTGTTCTGCTTCTTCATCTTCTTCTTCTTCTTCTTCATTATCTTCTTCTTCTTCTTCTTCTTCCTCATCATCTTCTTCTTCTTCTTCTTCTTCCTCATCTTCTTCTTCTTCTTCTTCTTCTCCTCCTTGTTCTTCTTCTTCCTCTTCTTTTTTTTCTTCTTCTTCTTCTTCTTCGTCTTCTTCTTCTTCTTCTTCTACTTCTTCTCCTTCTTCTTCTTCTTCTTTTTGTCCTTCTTCTTCTTCTTCTTTTTCTTATTCTTCTTCTCATTCTTCCCCTCCATCATCCTCTCCACCTCCTCCTCCTCCTTCTTCTTCATCTTCTTCTTCTTCTTCTTCTTCTTCTTCTTCCTCTTCTTCTAACACTAATTCTTCTTCTTATTCTTTATCTTCTTCTTCTTCTTTGTCTTCTTTATCTTCTTCTCCTTTGTCTTCTTCTTCTTCTTCTTCTTCTTCTTCTTCCTCCTCTTCTTCTTCTACTTCTACTTCTTCTTCATCCTCTTCTTCTTCTTCTTCTTAATCTTCTTCTTCTTCTTTTCCTTCTTCTTGTTCTCCTTCTTCTTCTTCCTCTCCTTCCTCTCCTTCTTCTTCTCCTTCTTCTCCTTCTCCTTCTTCCCTTTCTTCTTGTTCTCCTTCTCCTTCTTATTCTTATTCTACTTCTTTTTGTTCTTCTTCTAGTTCGTCTTCTTCTTGTTCTTGTTCGTCTTCTTCTTTGTCTTCTTCTTTTTCTTCTTCTTCTTCTTCTTCTTACCCTCGTCATCATCATCTTCTTCTTCTTCTTCTTTTTATTCTACATCCTCTTCTTCCTATTCTTTGACTTCTTCTACTTTTCATCTTCTTGTTCTTCTTCTTCTTCTTCATCTTCTTCTTCCACTTTTCTTCTTCTTCTTCCACTTATTTGTCCTCTTCTTCTTCTTCTTCTTCTTCTTCTTCTTCCTCTTCTTCTTCTTCTTCTTTTTCTTCTTCTTCTTCTTCTACTTTTACTTCTTTTTTGTTCTTCTACTTCTTCATCTTCTTCTTACTCTTATTCTTATTCTCCTCCTCCTTCAATTGCTTCTTCTTCTTCTTCTTCTTCTTCTTTATTTTTTTTCTTCTTTGCCTTCTTCTTCTTCTTTTTCTTGTATTTCTTCTTCTTTTTCTTCTTCTTCTTCTTCTTCTTCTTTTGCTTCTTGTTCGTCTTCTTCTACTTCATCTTCTTCCTCTTCTTTCTGTTCTTGTTCTTCTTCTTCTTCTTCTTTTTCTTCTTCTTCATCATCTTTTACTTTTTCATCTTCTTCTTCTTCGTCTTCTCTTCTTCTTTTCCTTCTTATTCTTCCTCTTCTTCTTCTTCTTCTTCCCCTTGTTTTTCTTCCATTTCTTCATCTTCTTCTTCTTTTTCTTCATCTTCTTCTTCGTCTTCTTTTTCTTTTTCTTCATCTCTGTCTTCTACTTTGTATGCTTGGTCACTTTCTTCTTCTTCTCCTCCTTTTACTTCCCCTTCTTTTTCTTCAACTTCTTCTACATGTTCTTCTTCTTCTACTTCTTCTTCTTCTTATTCTTCCTAATCTTCTTCTGCTTCTTTGTTCTCTTCGTCTTATTCTTCTTTTATGTCTTCTTCTTCTTCCTCTTCTTCATCATCTTCTTTTTCTTCTTCTTCTTCTTCTTTTTCATCTTCCACCTCTTCTTCTTCTTCATCATCTTCTTCTTCTACGTCTTGACATTTTCTTCATCCTCTTCTTCTTCTTCTTCTTCTTCTTCTTCTTCTTCTTTCTCTTCTTCTTCCACTTCTTCTTCTTCATCTTCTTCTTTGCCTTCTTCTTTTTCTTCGTATTCGATTTCTTCTTCTTCTTCTCCTTCTTCTTCTTCTTCTTCTTCTGCTTCTTCTGCTTCTACTTCTACTACTACATTTTCATCTTCTTGTTCTTCTTCTCCTTCTTCTTTTTCGCCTTCTTCTTCTTCTTCACCATCTTCTTCTTCTTCTTCTTCTTCTTCTTCTTCATCTTCTACTATGACTACTTCTTTCTCTTCATCATCTTTTTCTTCTTCTTCTTCTTCTTCTTCTTCTTCTAGTTCTTCCTCTTCTTCTTCTTCTTTCTCATCTAATTCTTGTTCTTGTTCTTCTTCCTCTTCTTATTCTTCTTTTTCTTCTTCTACTTCTTGTTCTTCTTCTTCTTCTTCTTCTCCTTCTTCTTCTTCTTCATCATCATCTTCTTCTCCTTCTTCTTCTTATTTTTCGTCTACTTCCTCTACCTCTTCTACGCCTTCTTTGTCTTCGTCTTCTTCTTCTTCCTCTTCTTCTTTTTCGTCTTCGCCTTCCTCTTGTTCTCCTTCTTCATCTTTTTTGTCTTATTCTTATTCTTCTCCTTATTCTTCTTCCCCATCTTCTTCTTTTTCTTCTCCTTCTTCTTCTTTTTCTTCCACTTCTTCTTCTTCTTCTTCTCGTTCTTCTCCTTCTCCTTCTTTTACTCCTTCTTTTTCTCCTTCTTCTTCTTCTTCTTCTTCTTCTTCATCTTCTTCTTCTTCTTCTTCTTCATCTTCTTGTTCGTCTTCTCTTTCTGCTTGTTCTTCTTCTTCTTCTTCTTTTAATTCTTCTTCTTCTTCTTCTTCTTCTTCTTCTTCTCCTTCTTCTTCTTTTTCTTCTTCTTCTTATCCATCTTCTTCTTCTTCTTCTTCTTCTTCTTCTTCTTTTTCCTACTCTTCTTCTTTTACTTCTCCTCCTCCTTCTTCTTCATCTTCTTATTCTTGTTTCTGTTCTTCTTCTTCTTCTTCTACTTCTTCTTTACCTTCTACCTCTTCTTCTTCTTCTCATTCTTCTTCTCCTTCTTCTTCTTCATCATCATCATCATCATCTTCCTATTCATCTTCTTCTTCTTCTTCTTCTTTCTTCTTTTTCATCTTCTTCTTCTTCTTCTTCTACTTCTCCTTCATCTTCTTCTTCTTCTTGTACTTCTTCTTCTTCTTCTTCTTTTTCTTCTTATTCTTCTTGTTCCCCTTCTTCTATTCTTCTTGTCCTTCTTCTTCTTCTCCTTCTTCCCCTTCTCCTTCTTCCCCTTCTCCTTCTTCCTCTTCTTATTTCCTTCTTCTTCTTTTCTACTTTTTCTTCTTCTTCTTTTTATTCTTCTTGTTCTTGTTGTTGTTGTTGTTCTTCTTCTTCTTCTTCTTCTTCTTCTTTGTCTTCTTCTTCTTTTTCTTCTTCTTGTTCTTCTTCTTCTTCTTCCTCCTCATCATCATCATCATCATCTTCTTCTCCTTCTTCTTCTTCTTCCTGTTCTTTGTCTTCTTCTACTTCTTCTTCGACTTCTTCTTCTAATACTTTTTCTTCTTCTTCTTCAACCTCTTCTTTCTCTTGTAATTCTATATCTACATCTTCTTCTTCGTCTTCTTCTTGTTTCTTCTTCTTCTTCTTTGTCTTATTCTTATTCTTATTCTTCTTCTTCCCCTCCTTCTTCTGTTTCTTCTTCTTGTTCTTCTTCTTCTACTTCTTCTTTTTCGTCTTCTTCTTCTTCTTCTTCCTCCTCTTCTTCTTCGTCTTCTTCTTCTTCTTCTTCTTATTCATCATCTTCTTCTTCTCCTTCTTCTTGTTCTTCTTCTTATTATTCTTCTTCTTCTAGTTCTTTTCTTCGTTGCCTTCGCATTCTTCCTCTTATCCTTCTTCTTTGTCTTCTTATTTCTCTTCATCTACTTCTTCTTCTTTGACTTCCTCATCCTCTTCCTCTTCTTCTTCTTCTTCTTCTTCTTCCTATTCTTCTTCTTCTTCTACTTCTTCTACTTTGACTCCTTCTATGTCTCTTTCATCTTCTTATTCTTCTTCTTCATCTTCTTCTTCTTCTCCTTCTTCTTCTTTGTCTTCTTCTTCCATTTTTTCTTCTTTTTCTTCTTCATCTTGTTCTTCTACTTGTTCTTCTTCTTTTTCGTCATCTTCGTCTTCTTCTCCTTCTTCGTCGTCTTCGTCTTATTCTTCTTCTTGTTCTTGTTCGTCTACATCTTCTTCTTCTTCTTCTTCTTCTACTTTCTTCTTCTTCATCTTCTTCATTGTCTTCTTCATCTTCTTCATCTTCTTCTTCTTCTTCTTCCTCTTTTTCTTCTTCTCCTTATTCTTATTCTTGTTCTTCTTCCTCTTCTTTGTGTTCTTTTTTTCTTATTCTTTTCCTTATTATTATAATTATTATTATTATTATTATTATTATTATTATTATTATTATTATTGTTCTGCTGCTTTATTTTCTTTCCTCTGCTTCTTCTTCATCATCATCCTCTTCTTCTTCTTCTTCGTCTTTTCCTTCTTCTTCTTCTTCTTCTTTCGCTTCTTTGTCTTCTTCTTCATCATCTTATTCCCCTTCTTCTTTGCCTTCTTTTTCTTCATCTTCTTCTTCTTCTTCTTCCTCATCTTCTTCTTCTTCTTCTTCTTCTTCTCCTTTTCCATCTTTTTTTCTTCACCTTCTTCTCCTTCTTCTTCCTGTTATTCTTCTTCTTCTTATTCTTATTCTTTGTCTTCTACTTCTTCTTCTCCTTCTTCTTCTTCTTCTTATTCTTCTTCTTCTTCTTCATCTTCTTCTTTTTCTTCTTCTACTTCTTCTTCTTCTTCATCTTCTTCTTCTTATTCTTCTTTGCCTTCTCCTTCTTCTTTTCCTTCTTCTTCGTCTTCTGCTCCTCCTCCTCCTTCTTCTTCTACTTCTTCTACTACTACATTTTCTTCTTCTTCCCCATCTTCTTCTTCTTCTTCTACTAAAATATCTTCCTCTTATTCGTATTCTTCTTATTCTTCTTCTTTTTCTTCTTCTTCTTCATCATCTTCTTCTGCTTCATCATCTTCTTCTTCTTCTACTTCTTCGTCTTGTTCTTCTTCTTCTTCTTCTTCTTCTTCATCTTCTTGTTCATCTTCTTCTTGTTCTTCTTCTTCTTCTTCTACACCTTCTTCATCTTCTTCTTCTATGTCTTCTCCGTCTTCTTCTTCTTCTTCTTCTTCTTCTTCCTCTTCCTTCTATTTCTCTTCTTCTTGTTCGTCTTTGTCTTCTTCTTCTTCTTCTATTTGTTCTTATTCTCCTTTGTCTACTTTCTCTTTGTCCCCTTCATCTTTTTCGTCTCTGTCTTCTCCTTCTTCTTCATCTACTTCTTCCTCTTCTTTGTGTTCTTCTTCTTCTTCTTCATCTCTTTCTTCTTCTTCGTCTTCTTCTTCTTCATCATCTTCTTCTTCTTCTTAATCTTCATCTTCTTTGTCTTCTTCTTTGTCTTCTTCTTCTTCTTCTTCTTCTTTGTCACCTTCTCTTCTTTTTCTTCTTTTTCTTCTTCTTCTTCTCCATTATCATCATCTTCTTCTTCTACTTCTTCTTCTTCATCATCTTTTCCTTCTTTTTCTTATTCTTCTTTTTTTTCTTCTTCTTCTTCTTCTTTTTCTTCTCCTTCTTCTTCTTCTCCTCCATCTTCTTCTTCTTCTTCTTCAACTTCTTGTTCTTTTTCTTGTTCTTCTACTCCTTATTCTAATTCTTCTTCTTCTTCTTTGGCTTCTCCTCCTCCTCCTCCTCCTTCTTCTTCTTCGTCTTCTTCTTCTTCTTCTTCTGCTTTTATTTCTTTTTCTTCTTCTTCTCCTTCTTTGTGGACTTCTTCTTCTCCTTTTTTGTCTTCTTCTTCTTCAAGTTCTTCTTCTTCTTCTTCTTCTTCTTCTTCTTCGCCAACTTCTTCTTCGTCTACTTCTTCCTCAACTTCTACTTCTTTTTCTACTAAATATTCTTCTTCTTCTTCTTCTTCTTCTTTGTCTTCTTCCTTTTCTTCTTCTTCTTATTCTTCTTCTTCTCCTTCTTCTTCTCCTTCTTCATCTTCTTCGCTTTTTTCTACTTCTTCATTTTCTTCTTCTTCTTCTTCTTCTTCATCATCTTCTTATTCTTCGTTTTCTTCTTTTTCTTCTGTCTTTTCTTCGTCATCATCATCATCTTCTTCTTCGTCTCCTCCTTCTTCTTCTCCTTTTTCATCTTCTTCATCATCTCGTTCTTCTTCTTCTTCGTCTTCTTCTTCTTCTTCGTCATCTTCTTTTTCTTCATCTTCTTCTTCCCTTATTTTTGTTCTTCCCATTTTTCTCCTTCCTCATCTTTTTCTTCTTCTTTTTGTCTTTCTTCTTCCTCTCCTCCTTCATCTTCTTATTCTTCTTCTTCTTCTTATTCTTTTTGTTCCTATTCCTCTTCTTCTTATTCTTCTTCTTCTTCTTCTTCTTCTTTCTATTTTTCTTCCTCTTCTTCTTCTTCTTCTTCCTATTCTTCTTCTTCTTTGCCTTCTTCTTCTTATTCTTATTCTTATTCTTATTCTTCTTCCTCTTCTTCTTCTTCTTCTTCTTCTTATTCTTATTCTTCTTCTTCTTCTTCTTTGTCTTTATCATAGTCTTCTTCTTCTTCTTCTTCTTCCTCTGCTTTTCTTCTTCTTCTTCTTCTTATTTTTCTTCTTCTTCTTCTTATTCTTATTCTTATTCTTATTATTATTATTCTTCTTTGACTTCTTCTACGTCATCTTAGTCTTCTTGTTCTTCTTCGACTTTTCTTCTTCTTCTTTGACTTCTTCATCTTCTTGTTTTCTTCTTCTTCTTCTTCTTCTTCTTCTTCATCTACTTCAACTTCTTCTTGTTCTTCTTCTTCCACTTATTCTTCTTCATTGACTTCTATGTCTTCTTCTTCTTCTTACTCTTCTTCTTCTACTACTACTTTGAATTCTTCTTCTTCTTCTTCTTCTTCTTCTTTGTCTTCTTCTTCTTCTTCATCTTCTTCTTCTTTGTCTTCTTCTTCTTCTTCGTCTTCTTCTTCTTCTTCTCCTTCTTCTTCTTCTTCTTCTTCTTCTTCTAGTTTTTCTTCTTCTTCTTCTTTTCCTTCTCCTTCTTCTTCTTCTACGCCTTCTTCATCGTCTTCCTTTTCTTCTTCTTCTTTTTCTTCTTCTGCTTTTGCTTCTTCTTCTTCTTCTTCTTCTTCTTCTTCTTCTCCTTCTTCTTCTTCTTCTTCTTCCTCTACTTCCCTTTTCTTTTCTTTGCCTTCTTCGTCTTGGTCTCCCTCTTCTTCTTCATCTTCTTCTTCTTCTTGTTTTTCCTCTTCTTCTTCTTCTTCGTCTTCTTCTTGCTCGTCTTCTTTTTCTTCTTCTTCTTATTCTCATTCTTATTCTTCTTTTTATTTTTTTTTCTTCTTCTTCTTCTTAATCTTCTCCTCCTTTTTCGTTCGATTCTCCTTTTTCTCCGTCTTGTTGTTGTTGTTCTTCTTCTTCTTCTTCTTTTTCTTCTTCTTCTTCTTCTTCTTCTTCTTCTTCGTCTTCATCTTCTTCTCCTTCTTCCACTTCGTCTTCTTCTTCCTCTTCTTCTTCTATATCTTTTTTTTTTCTTCTACTTCAACTTTTCCTTCTTCTTCTTCTTCTTCTTCTTCTTTTACAACTTCTTTTTCTTCTTATTCTTCTTCTTGTTCTTGTTCTTCTTCTTCTTCTTCTCCTTCTTCTTCTACTTCCTCTTCTT
>JAIUJO010003219.1:5000-10000 GCA_023846275.1 Vanilla planifolia | reverse complement strand
TCATCCTCTTCTTTTTTGTCTTCTTTTTCATCATCTTCATCATCTTCTTCTTATTCTTCTCCTTCTCATTCTTCTTCTTCCTCTTCTTCTTCTTTTTCTCCTTCTTCTTCTTAATCTTCTTCTACTTCTTCATCATTTTCTTCTTCATCTTCTTCTCTCTTCCTCTTCTTCTTCTTCTTTTTCTTCTTCTTCTTCTTCTCGCTCTTCTTCTTCTTCTTCTTCTTTAACTTCTTCTTCATCTTTTTCCTCTTCTTTTTCTTTTTCTTATTCTTCCTCTTCTGCTTCTACTTCTTCCTCTTCTTCCAATTCTTCTTCTTCTTCTTTTTCTTCTTCTTCTTTTTCTTCTTTTTCATCTCCATCTTCTTCTCTTCTTCTTCTCCTCTTCCATCTCCTTCTTCTTCTAATTCTTCTTCTTCTTATTCTTCCTCTTCTTCCAATCCTTCTTCTTCTTCTTCTTCTTCTTCTTCTTCTACTTCTTCTTCTTCTTCTTCTTCTTTGTCTTCTTTATCTTCTTCTTCTTCTTCTTCTACTTCTACTACTACTATTACTTCTTCTTCTTATCCTTCTTCTTGACTTTCTTCTTCTTCATCATCATCATCATCATCTTCTTCTTCTTCTTCTTCTACATCTTCTTCAATAACTTTTCCTTCTTCTTCTTCTTCTTCTTCTTCTTCTTAAACTTCATCTTTAACTTCTTCTTCTTCTTCTTCTTCTTGTTCTTCTTTGTCTTCTTTCTCTTCTTCTTCTTCTTCTTCATCTTCTACTACTACTACTACAACTTCTTCTTCTTATCCTTCTTCTTCACTTTCTTCTTCTTCTTCTTCTTCATCATCATCATCTTCTTCTTCTTCTATAGCTTCTTCTTCTTCTTCCACTACTTCTTCTATAACTTTTTCTTCTTCTTCTTTTTCTTCTTCTTCTGCTTCGTTTTCCTCTCTTCTTCTTCTTCTTCAACTTAATCTTTAACTTCTTCTTCTTCTTCTTCTTCTTCTTCCTCTTCTTCTTCTCCTTCTTATTCTTCTTCTTCTTCTTCTTCTTCTTCTTCTTTATCTTCTTTATCTTCTTCTTCTTCTACTACTACTACTACTTCTTCTTCTTCTTCTTCTACTTCTTCTTCACTTTCTTCTTCTTCTTCTTCTACTTCTTCTTCTTCTTCTACTAAGCCTTCTTCTATATCTTCGTCTTCTTTTTCATCTTCCTCTTCTTCTTCTTCTTCTTCCTACTTTTCCTCTTCTTCTTCTTCTTCTTCTTCCTCTTTTTCTTCTTCTTCTCTCTTCAACTTCATCTTTAACTTCTTCTTCTTCTTCTTCTTCTTCGTCTTCTTCTTTTTCCTCTTCTTTCTTTTCTTTCACTTCTTCTCCTTCATCATCTCCTTCCTCTTCTTCTTCTTTTATTACTGCTACTACTACTTCTTCTTGTTCTTCTTCTTTTACTGCTACTACTACAACTATATCTTCTTTTTCTTCTTCTTATGTTTCTTCTTCTTCTTCTTCTTCGTCTTCTTCTTCATTACCTTCTTCTTTCTCTTCTACTTCTTTTTTTTCATCTTTTTCTTCTTCCTCTTCCTATTTTCTTTCTTCTTCTTTTCTCCTTTTTCTTCTTCATTATCGTCTTCTTCTTCATCATTTTCTTCTTCTTCTTCTTCTTCTTCGAGTCCTTTTTCGTCTTCTTCTTCTTCTTTTTCTAGTTCTTCTTCTTCTTCTTCTTCTTCTTCTTCTTTTCTTCTTCTACTACTTCTTCTTCTTCTTTTTCTTCTACTTTGCCTTCTTCTTCCTAATCTTTTTCTTCTTCTTCTTATTTTTCTTCTTCCTTATCTTCTTCTTCTTCCTGTTCCTATTCTTGCTCTTCTTCTTCTATTTCTTTGTCTCCTTCTTCATATTTTTTTTCTTCTTCCTTATCTTATTCTCCTTCTTGTTCTTCTTCTACCTATTCCTCTTCTTTCTCTTCTTCTTCTACTGCTTCTTCTTTTTCTTATACTTTGTCTTCCACTTCTACATCTTCTTCCTCTTCTTCTTCTTCTTCGTGTTCTTTCTCTTCTTTTTCTTCTTCTTCTTTTTCTTCTTCTTTTTCTACTTCTGCTTCGTCTTCTTCTTCTTCATCTTCTTTTTCTTTTTCCTCCAAGTACTTCTTCTTCTTCTTCTTCTAGTTCTTGTTCTTGTTCCTCATTTGTCTCTTCTTCTTCTTCTTCTTTATCTTCTTCTTCTTCTTCTTTTTCTTCTTTTTCTTGTTATTCTTCTTCTACTTCTACTTTTTAATCAACTTCTCCATCTTCTTCTCTTTCTTCTTCTTCTTTTTGTTCTTCTTTTTCGTCTTCCTCTTCTTCTTCTTCTTCTTTATCTTCTTTATCATCTTATCTTCTCTATCTTCTTTGTCTTGTTCTTCTTCTTTTTCTTCATCATTTGCTCCTTCTTCTTCTCTTTCTTCTTCTTCTTCTTCTTCTTCTTCTTCGTCTTTTTCTTCTTTTTCTTCGTCTCCTTTTCTTCTTCTTCTTTAGCTTCTTCTTCTTCTACTTCATCTTCTTCTTCTTCTTCTTCTTTCTCTTCTTTTTCTTCTTATTTTTCTTCCTGCTTCTCACTTTCTTGTTGTTGTTCTTCTTCTTCTTCTTCCTCCTCTTCTTCTTGCTCTTCTTTTTCTTCCTCTTCGTTTTCTTTTTCTCCTTTAAGTTCTTCTTCTTATTCTTTTTTTCTTCTTCCTCTTCTTCTACTACTACTTCTTTGCCTACTTCTCCTCCTTCTTCTTCTTCTTCTTCTTCCAGTTATTCTTCTTCATCTTCTTCATTAACTTCTTCTTCTTCTTCACCTTCTTCTTCTTCATCTATCTCTTCTTTTTCTTTTCTTCTGTTTCCTCTATTTTTTCTTCTTCTTCATCTTCTTCTTCATTTTCATTTTCTTCTTCTTCTTCTTCTTATTCTTCGTTTTTTAAATCATCTTCTTGATCTACTTCTTATTCTTCTTCTTGTTCTTATTCTTCTTCTCCTTCTTCTTCTTCTTCTTCTTCTTCCTCCTCCTCCTCTTCTTCTTCTGCCTCTTCTTCTGCTTCTTCTTCTTTAACTTCTTCTACTTTTTCTCCTTCTTCTTTTTTTGTTCTTCTTATTCTTCTTCTTCTTCTCTTTAACTTCTTTTATTTCTTATTCTTTTTCTTCCTCTTCTTCTTGTTCTTCTATTTCTTCTTCTTCATCATCCTTTACTTCTTCTTCTTCTTCTTCATTTTCGTCTTCTTTTTCTTCTTGTTCTTCTTCTTCTTCTTCTTCTTCTTCATCTTCTTCTTTAACTTCTTCTTCTTCTTCTACTTCACCTTTCTCTTCTTTTCTTTTGTTATTCTTCTTATTATTCTTCTTCTTCTACTACTACTTCTTCTTCTTTAACTTCTTTTCCTTCTTATTCTTTTTCTTCTACTTCTTCTTCTTCCTCTTCTTTTCCTTTTTTCTACTTCCTCCGCTTCTTCCTCTTCTTCCACATTTTCTTCTCCTTCTTCTTCTTCTTCTTCTTCTTCTTCCACTTGTACTTCTTCTTATTGTTCTTCTTCTTCTCCTCCTTCTTCTTCTTCTTCTTCTTCTTCTTTTTCAACATCTTCTTCATCTTCTTCTTATTCCTCGACATCTTCTTGTTCTTCTTCTTCTTCTCGTTCTTCTCCTACTTTTTCTTCTTTTATTTCTTCTTTTTCTTCTTCTTCTTCTTCTTCTTCATCTTATTCTTAATCCTCATCTTTTACATCTTCTTCTTCTTCTTCTTCTTTGACTTCTTCTTCTTCTCCTTCTTCTTCTTCTTCTTTAACCTCTTGTTGTTTTTCTTCTTCTTCTTCTTGCTCTACTTTTTCTTTTTCTTATTCTTACTCTTCTTCATCATCTTCTCCATCTTCTTCCAATTCTTCTTCTTCTTCTTCTTCATCTTCATTTTCATCACCATCATCTTATTCTTCTACTTCTCCTACACAACCTCCTCCTCCTCCTCCTCCTTCTTCTTCTCTTTTTCTCCTTCTTCTTCTTCTTTTTCTTCTTCTCCTTCTTTTTCTTCCCCTTCTTCTTCTTCTTCATTTCTTCTTTATCTTCTTCTTCTTCTTCTTCTTCTTCATCTTCTACTTCTCCTTCTTCTTCTCCTTCTCCTTCTTCTTTTTCTTCTTCTTCGTCTTCTTCTTCTTCAGCTCCTCTTATTCTTCTTCTTCTTCTTTTTCTTCATCTTCTTCTTCTTCTAATTCTCCTTTTTCCTCTTCTTCTTCTTATTCTTCTTCTTTCACCTCCTCTTCTTCATCTTCTTCTTCCTCAACTTCTTCTTTGACTTATTCTTCTTCTACTTTAGCTTCTTTTTCTTCTACTTCTTCTTCTTTCCCTTCTTCTTCTTCTTATTTTTCTTCCTGCTTATCCTTTTCTTGTTGTTGTTGTTGTTCTTCTTCTTCTTCTTCTTCTTGCTCTTCTTTTTTTTTCCTCTTCTTTTTCTTTTACTTCTTCAACTTCTTCTTCTTATTCTTTTTTTCTTCTTCCTCTTCTTTAACTACTTCTTCTTTGTTTACTTCTCCTTCTTCTTCTTCTTCTTCTTCTTATTCTTCTTCATATTCTTCATTAACTTCTTCTTCTTCTTCACCTTCTTCTTCTTCTTCATCTACCTCTTCTTTTTCTTTTTCTTCTTTTTCCTCTATTTTTTCTTCTTCATCATTTTCATTTTCTCCTTCTTCTTCATCTTTTAAGTCAACTACTTGATCTACATCTTATTCTTCTTCTTATTCTTATTCTTCTTCTCCTCCTCCTCATTCTTCTTCTTCTTCTTCTTCTTCTTCTTCTTCTTCTTCACCTTCTTCTTCCTTTTCTTTTTCTTTTTGTTCTTCTTCCTCTTCTTCTTATTTCTCTTCTTTCGCTTATTCTTCTTCTTCTTCTTCATCTTCTTCTTCTTTTTTTTCTTCTTCCTCTTCTTCTTCTTCTTCTTCTTTTTCTTCTTCTACTTCTTTTTCTTCTTCTTCTTCTTCTTCATCTTCTTCTTCTTCTTCTTCATCTTCTTCTTCTACGTCTT
>JAIUJO010003219.1:0-2500 GCA_023846275.1 Vanilla planifolia | reverse complement strand
CATCTCCTTCTCATTCTTCCTCTTCTTCCCCTTCTTCCTCTAGTTTCTTCTGCTTCTTCCACTTGTTTCTCTTCTTTTTCTTCTTCTTCTTATTATTATCATTATTATTATTATTATTATTATTCTTTTTCTTCTTCTTCTTCTTAATCCCTTTTTTCATTACCTTCCTCTTCTTTTCCTTCTTCTTCTTCTTATTCTTATTCTTCCTCTTCTTCCACTTCTTCCTCTACTTTCTTCTTCATCTCCACTTCTTCCTCTTTTTTTACTTCTTCTTCGTCTTCTTCTTCTTCTTCTTCTTCTTCTTCTTCTTCCTCTTCTTTTTCTTCTTCTTCATTTGCTTTTGCTTCTTCTTCTTTATCTTCTTCTTCTTCGTTTTGTTCTTCTTCCTCTTCTTCTACTTTTGTTTCTTCTTCTTTTTCTTCTTCTTTTCTTCTTCTTCTTCTTCTTCTTCTTCTTCTTCTTTGGCTTCTTCTTCTTCTTCTTCTTGCTCTTCTACCACTTTTACCTCTTCTTCTTCTTCTTCTTCCATTTTTTTCTCCTCCTGCTTCTTCTTCTTCTTCTTCTTCTTCTTCCTCTTCTTCTTTATCATCCTCTTCTTCGTTTTCTTCTTCATCTTCTTCGTCGACTTCTTCTTCTTCTTCTTCCTCTTCTTCTTCTTCTTCTTTACCTTCCTCTTCTTCTTCTTCTTCCTCTTCATCTTCTTCTCCTTCTTCTTCTTCCTCGTCTTCCTTTTCTTCTTCTTATTGTTATTGTTCTACCTCTTCCTCCTTTTTTTCTTCTTCTTTTTCTCATTGTTCTTCTACTTCTTCTTATTCTACATCTCCTACTTCTTCATCTTCTCCATCATCTTCATCTTTATCTTCAACTTCTTCTTTTTCTTCTCCTTCGACCTCTTCTTCTTCTTCTTCTTCTTCCTCCTCTTCTTCTTATTGTTCTTCTTTTTCTTCTTTTTCTTCTTCTTCTTCTTCATCATCTTCTTCTACTTCTTCATTTTGTTCATCTTCTTGTTCTTCTTCTTCTTCTTCTTCTTCTACTTCTACTTTTTCTTCTTCTTCTTCTTCTTCTTCCTCTTCTTCTTTCTTCTACTTCTTCTTCATCATCATCTTCTTCTTCCTGTTCTTCTTCTTCCTCTTCTTATTCTTCTTATTCTTCTTCTTCTTCATCTTCTTCTTCTTCTTCTTCTTCATCTTCTTCTACTTCATATTATTATTATTATTATTATTATTATTGTTCCTCTTCATCTTCTTCTTTGTCATCTTGATCCTCTTCTTCTTGTTGTTGTTGTTCTTCTTCTTCTTCTTCTTCTCCTCTTTCTTCTTCTTTTTCTTCTTCTTCTTCTCCTTCTTCAACTTCTACTAATTCTTCTTCTTCTTCTTCTTCTTCGACTTCTCCTATTATTCTTATTCTTCTTCCTCTTCTTCCTCTTCGTCTTCTTCTTCTTCTTCTTCTTCTTCTTCTTCTTCCTCTTCTTCTTCTTCTTTAATTTCTTCTTTTACTTCATAATCCCTCTTTTCTTGACATTCTTTTTATTCTTTCTCTTCTTTTTGTTCTTCTTCTTCTTGCTCTTCTTCCTCCACATCATCTTCTTCTTCCACTTCTTCCTCTATTTCTTCTACTTCTTCTTCTTTGTCTTGTTCATGTTCTTCTTCTTCTTCTTCTTCCACTCCTCCTTCATCTTCATCTTCTTCCACTTCTTCTTCTTCTTATCCTTCCTCTTCTTCCACTTCTTCCTCTTCTTCTTCTTCTTCTTCTTCTTCCACTTCTTCCTCTTCCTTTTCTTCTTCTTGTTCTTCTTGTTCTTGTTCTTGTTCTTCTTCTTCTTATTCTTCCTCTTTTTCTTATTCTTCTTCATAATCCCTTTTTTTAATTACCTTCCTCTTCTTTTTCTTCTTCTTCTTCTCCTTCTTATTCTTCCTCTTCTTCCTCTACTTTCTTCTTCTTCTTCCACTTCTTCCTCTTCTTTTTCTTCTTCTTCTTCGACTTCTTCTTCTTCTTATTCTTCTTCTTTTTCGTCTACTTCTTCATAATCCCTTTTTTCATTACCTTCCTCTTCTTTTTCTTCTTCTTCTTCTCCTTCTGATTCTTTCTCTTCTTCCTCTTCTTCCTCTCCTTTCTTCATCTTCTTCCACTTCTTCCTCTTCTTTTACTTCTTCATCATCTTCTTCTTCTTTTTTCTTCTTCTTCTTCTTCTTTTTCATCTTGTTTTTCTACTTCCTCTCCTTCTTCTTCATCTTCATTTTCTTCCCCTTCCTCTTCTTCTCGTTCTCCTTCTTCTTCCACTTCTTCCACTTCTTCTTCTTCTTCTTCTTCTACTTCTTCGTCTTCACTTTGTTCTTCTTCTCCTACTTCCTCTTCCTCTTCCTTTTCTTCTTCTTCTCCATCTTGTTGTTCTTCTTCTACTCCTTCCTCTACTTCTTCTTCTTCTTCTTGTCCCTTTTCTACATTTTGTTCTTCTTTTTCTTCTTCTTCTTCTTGTCCTTCTTCTTCCTCTTCTTCTTGT
>JAIUJO010001607.1:32500-33768 GCA_023846275.1 Vanilla planifolia | reverse complement strand
TTCTTCTTCTTCTTCTACTACTACTACTTCTTTTACTTCTTCTTCTTGTCCTTCTTCTTTTTCTTCTTCTTAGTCTTGTTCTTATTCTTCTTCTTGTTCTTCTTCTTCTTCTTTCACTTCTTCTTCTTCTTCACCTTCTTCTACTTCTTCTTCTACTACTTCTTCTTCCTCTTCTTTTACATCTTCTTCTTCTTCTTCTACTTCCTCTTCTTCTATTTTCTCTTCTTCTTCATCTTCTTCTTCATCATCAACATCTACTTTATCATCTCTTCTTCCTCTTCTTCTTCTTCTTCCACTTCTTCTTCTTCTTCTTCTTCTTTGTCTTCTTCTTCTTCTTCTTCTTCAACTTCTTCTTCTACTACTACTACTACTTCCACTTTTTCTTCTTACTCTACTTTTTCTTCAAGATCTTCTTCTTCTTCTTCTTCTTCCTCATCCTCTTCTTTATCTTCTTCTACTTCTTCTTCTTCTTCTTCTTCTTCTATTTCTTCTCCTACTTCTTCTTCTTCTTCATCTTCTTCTTCTATTACATTCTTCTTCTTCCTCTTCTTCATCTTCGTGTTCTTCTTCAGCTTATTTCTTATTCTATTTCATTTTCTTTCCTTCTTCTTCTTCTACTACTTCTTTTTCCTCTTCTTGTTCTACTTTTTCTTCTTCTTCGCCTTAATTTTCTTCTTCTTCTTCTAAATTTTCTTCTTCTTTTTTATCTTCTTCTTCTTCTCCTTCTTCTTTTTCCTCTTCTTTTTTTCTTCTTCTACTTCCACTTCTTCTTCTTCCTCTTCTTCTTCTTCTTTTTCATCTTCTACTACCTCTTCTACTTCTTCCTCTTCCTCTTCATCATCGTCATCTTCTTCTTCATCTTCGTATCTTCGTCTTCTTTTTCTTCATCTAATTCTTCTTCCTTTGCTACTTCTTGTTCTTCTTCTTCTGCTACTACAACTTCTTCTTCTTTTAGATATTATTATTATTCTTCTTCTATTATTCTAATTCTTCTTCTTCTTCTCTCTCCTTCTTCTTCTTCTTCTTCCCCATCTTCTTCTGCTTCATCTTCTTCTACTACTACTACTACAACAAATAATAATACTATTATTACTACAACAACTACTTCTTCATCTCCTTCTTATTCTTACCTTCTCCTTCTTCCATTACTTCTTCTTCTTCTTCTTCTTCTTCTTCTTCTTCTTCTACCTCTTCTTCTAATTTCTTTTATTTATTATTCTTCTTTCTTCTCTTCTTCTTCTTCTTCTACTTATCATTCTTTCTCTTCT
>JAIUJO010001607.1:10000-15000 GCA_023846275.1 Vanilla planifolia | reverse complement strand
GAAGAAGAAGAAGAAGAAGAAGTTGAAGGAGAAGAAGAAGTAGAAGAAGAAGAATGGGAAGAGAAGAGGAAGAAGAAGAAGAAGGAAAGGATTGAGAAGAAAAGGAAGAAAAAGAATAAAAAGAAGAAGTAGAAGGAGAAGAAGAAGAAAGAGAAGATAAAAAAGAAGATGATGAAATAGAAGAAGAAGAGGAGGAGGAAGAGAAGTGGAAGAAGATGAAGAGGAAGAAGCAAAAAAAAGAAAAGAAGAAGTAGAATAAACGAAGAAAAATAAGAAGAAGAAGAAGAAGAAGAAGTGGAAGAAGAAGAAGAAGAAGAAGAAGAAGGGAAAGAAGAAAAGCAAGAAAAAGAAGAAAAACAAGGAGAAGATGGAGAAGAAAAGGAAGAAAAACAAGAAATAGAAGAAAAGGAAGAAGATGAAGTGGAAGAAGAAAGGGAAGATAGAGAAGAAAAAGAAGAGAATGAAGAAGTAGGAGTAGAAGAAGAAAAAGAAGAATTGGAAGAAGAAGAAGAAAAGAAAAAGAGGATGTTTAGATTTTGATATTTATTGCTAGTTTCATGTTATGGCGCAATTGTGCAGTGCAATTCCATTTCTTTTTTTTTTATTTTGATCATATCTATCCATCATATTTATTTGGGTTGCTAACGCAAAGATAGAGTACTCGGCTTTTAAGTGCGACTAAGATCTTTTACACAATTTGATGAAGGAAAGAATTCGTCCAGACTATTGGTAGAAGTTTTTAAGACCGCGACTTATCCTTTAAGGTAAGGAATTTAAAAAAAGGCATGTCGTAAAAAAAAAGTAAAAAGATGTGGAAGAATAGAATGATGAAGAAGAAGAAGAAAAAAAAGAAGAAGAAACATAAGAAGTAGAAGAAATAGAAGAAACAAAAGCAAAAGAAGAAGAAGAGGAAGAAGAAGTAGGAGAAGAAGAAGATGAAGAAGAAGAAGAAGAAGGAGGAGGAGGTGGAGGAGAAGCAGAAGGAGAAGAAAATGAAGTAGAAGAAGAAGATGATGATGATGATGATGAAGTAAAAGAAGAAAAAGAAAAAGAAGAAGAAGATGAAGAAGTAGAAGAGGAAGTAGAAGAAGAATAAGTAGAAGAAGAAGTAGTATTATTGGAAGATGAAAAAGAAAAAGATGAAGAATAATAATAATAATAATACGAAGAAGAAGAAGAAGAAAAAGAAGAAGAAGAAGAAGAAGAAGAAGAAGGAGGAGAAGAAGAAGAAGGAGAAGAAGAAGAAGAAGAAGAAGAAGAAGGAGTAGAAGGAGAAGAAGAAGTAGAAGAAGAAGAAGAAGAAGAAAGGGAAGAGTAGAGGAAGAAGAAGAAGAAGGAAAGGATTGAGAAGAAAAGGAAGAAAAAGAATAAAAAGAAGAGGTAGAAAAAGAAGAAGAAGAAGAAAGGGAAGATCAAAAAGAAGAAGATGAAATAGAAGAAGAAGAGGAGGAGGAAGAGAAGAGGAAGAAGATGAAGAGGAAAAACCAAAAAAAAGAAAATAAGAAGTAGAAAAAAACAAAGAAAAATAAGAAGAAGAAGAAGAAGAAGAAGAAGAAGAGGAAGAAGAAGAAGAAGAAGAAGAAGAAGAGGAAGAAGAAGAAGAAGAAGAAGAAGAAAGGAAAGAAGAAAAGGACGAAAAAGAAGAAAAACAAGGAGAAGATGGAGAAGAAAAGGAAGAAAAAGAAGAAAAAAAAGAAAAGGAAGAAGATGAAGTGGAAGAAGAAAGGGAAGATAGAGAAGAAAAAGAAGAGAATGAAGAAGTAGGAGTAGAAGAAGAAAAAGAAGAATTGGAAGAAGAAGAAGAAGAAAAGAAAAAGAGGATGTTTAGATTTTGATATTTATTGCTAGTTTCATGTTATGGCGCAATTGTGCAGTGCAATTCGATTTCTTTTTTTTATTTTGATCATATCTATCCATCATATTTATTTGGGTTGCTAACTCAACGATAGAGTACTCGGTTTTTAAGTGCGACTAAGATCTTTTACACATTTTGATGAAGGAAAGAATTCGTCCAGACTATTGGTAGAAGTTTTTAAAACCGCGACTTATCCTTAAAGGTAAGGAATGGAAAAAAAAGCATGTCATAAAAAAAAGTAAAAAGATGTGGAAGAATAGAATGAAGAAGAAGAGGAAGAAGAAAAAGAAGAAGAAACATAAGAAGTAGAAGAAATAGAAGAAACAAAAGTAAAAGAAGAAGAAGAGGAAGAAGAAGTAGAAGAAGAAGAAGATGAAGAAGAAGAAGAAGGAGGAAGATGTGGAGGAGAAGCAAAAGGAGAAGAAGATGAAGTAGAAGAAGAAGAAGATGATGATGATGATGAAGTAAAAGAAGAAGAAGAAAAAGAAGAAGAAGATGAAGAAGTAGAAGAGGAAGTAGAAGAAGAATAAGTAGAAGGAGAAGTAGTATAATCGGAAGAAGAAAAAGAAAAAGATGAAGAAGAATAATAATAATAATACGAAGAAGAAGAAGAAGTAGAAGTAGATGAAGAAGAAGAGGAAGAAGTGGAAGAAGAAGAAGTAGAAGACGAAGAAGAAGAACAAGAAGAAGAAGAAGAAGAAGACGAAGAAGAAGAGGAAGAAAAAGAAGAAGAAGAAAAGAAGAAGAAGAAGAAGAAGAAGAAGAAGAAGAAGAAGAAGAAGTAGAAGAAGTAGTAGAAGAAGAAGAAGAAAAAGAAGTAGATGAAGAAGAACAAGAAGAAGAAGTAGAAGGAGATGGAGGAGAAGAAGAAGAAGAAAAAGAAGAAGAAGATGAGTAAAAAGTTGTAGAAGAATAGGAAGAAGAAGAAGAAGAAGAAGAATAAGCATTAGAAGTAGAAGAAATAAAAGAAACAAAAGTAAAAGAAGAAGAAGAGGAAGAAGTAGGAGAAGAATAAGAAGAAGGTGGACGACGAGGAGAAGGGGAAGAAGAAGAATAAGAACGAGGAAGAGGAGGAGGAGGAGGTGGAGGAGGAGGAGGAGGAGAAGAACAAGAAGAAGAAGAAAAAGAAGTAGTAGAAGAAAAACGAAAAAAATAAGAAGAAGAAGAAGAAGAAGAAGAAGAAGAAGAAGAGAAAGAAGAGGAAGAACAAGAAGAGGAAGAAGAATAAGAGGAAGAAGAAGAAGAGGAAGAAGATGTACAAGAGTAAGAAGAAGAAGAGGAAGAGAAAGAAGTAGAAACAGAAGCAAAAGAAGAAGAAGCGGAAGAAGAAGCAAAAGAAGAAGACGATGAAGTAGAAGAAAGTGGTGGAGGAAAAGCTGAACGAAAAGAAGAAGAAGAAGAAGAAGAAGAAGAAGATGATGATGATGAAGAAAAGGAAGAAGGCAAAGAAGAAGAACAAGATGAAGAAGTAGAAAAGGAAGTAGAAGAGGAAGAAGTTGAAGAAGAAGCAGTATTATAGGAAGAAGAAAAAGAAAAAGATGAAGAAGAAGAAATAGAAGAAGAAGAAGAACAAGAAGAAGAAGTAGAAGAAAAAGAGGAAGAGGAAGCAAAAGAAGAAGAAGACTAGGAAAAAGAAGAAGAAGAAGAAGAAGAAGTAGAAGAAGAAGAGCGAGAAGAGGAAGAAGAAGAAGAAGAAGAAGAAGAAGACGAAGAAGTAGAAGAGGAAGACGAAGAAAAAGAAAAAGAAGAAGAAGAAGAAGAAGAAGAAGAAGAAAAAGAAGAAGAAGAAGAAGAAGAAAAAGAAGTAGAAGAAGAAGAAGAAGAAGAAGAACAAGACGAAGAAGAAGTAGAAGAAGAAGAACAAGAAGACAAAGTAGAAGGAGAAGGAGAAGAAGAAGAAGAAATAGAAGAAGAAAAAGAAGAAGAAGAAAAAGAAATAGAATTAGTAGAAGAAGAAGAAGGAGAAAAACAAGTAGAAGAAGGAGAAGAATGTGAACAAGAAGGAGAAGAAGGAGAGGAAGAAGAAGAAGAAGAAGAAGAAGATGATGATGATGATGGTGATAAAGAAGATGAAGAAGTAGAAGAAGAAGAAGAAAAAAAAAAGAAGAAGAAGAGGAAGAAGAGGAAGAAATAGAATAAGATTATGTAGAAGAGGAAGAAGAAGAAGAAGCAGAAGAAGAAAAATAAGAAGAAAAAGAAGAAGAAGAAGAAGAAGAAAAAGAAGAAGTAGAAGAAGAAGTAGAATATGGAGAAGAATAAGAAGAATAAGATAATGATGAAGAAAAAGAAGATGATGAAGAAGAAGACGAAGAAAGACAAGAAGAAGAAGAAGAAGTAGAATAAAAAGTAGAAGAAAAAGAAGAGGGAGAAGAAGAAGAAGTAGAAGAAGGAGAAGAATAAGAAGAACAAGAAGAAGATGATGATGAAGAAGAAAACGAAGAGGAAGAAGAAGAAAAAGAAGCAGAATTAGTAATAGAAGAAGAAGAAGAAGTGAAGAAGAAGTAGAAGAAGAAGAAGAAGAAGGAAAAGAAGGAGAAGAAGAAGGAGAAGAAGAAGAAGAAAAAGAAGATGTAGATGAAGAAGAAAAGGAAGAAGAAGAAGCAGAAGAACAAGAAGAAGAAGAAGAAGAAGAATAAGAAGAATAATAAGATGAAGAAGAAGAAGGACAAGAAGAAGAAGAAGAAGTAGAGGAAGAGGAAGAAGAACAAAATGGAGGAGGTGAAGAAGAAGAAGAAAAGGAAGAAGAATAAGATGATGAAGAAGAAGATGATGATCAAGATGGAGGAGGAGAAGAAGAAGAAGAAGAAGAAGAAGAAGAAGAAGAAGAAGAGGAAGAAGGAGAAGAAGGAGAGAAGAAGAAGAAGAAGAAGAAGAAAAATTAGTTAATGAAGTAGAAGAAGAAGAAGAAGATAAAGAAGAAGTAGTAGTAGAAGAAAAAGACAAAGAAGAAGAAGAAGAAGAAGAAGAGGAAGAAGAAGAAGTAGAAGAAGAAGATGAAGAGGAAGAAGAAGAATAAAAAGAAGACAACGAAGAAGATCAAAAGAATGATAAAGAAGAAACTATAGAAACTAAAAAAGAAAAAGAAGAAGAAGAAGAAGAAAAAGATGAAGAAGTAGAAAAAGAGGTAGAGGAAGAAGAGGAACAA
>JAIUJO010001607.1:0-5000 GCA_023846275.1 Vanilla planifolia | reverse complement strand
AAGAAGAAGAAGTGGAAGAAGAGGAGGAAGAAAAAGAAGAAGAAGAGAAAGAAGAAGAAGATGAAGAAGAAGAAGAGGAAGAGGGAGAAGTACAAAAAGAAGAGGAAGAAGAAGGCAGAGTAGAAGAGGATGAAGAAGAAGAATAAGAAGAAGAAGAATATGAAGAAGAAGAAGCAAAAAAGAAAAGAAAGAAGTAGGGGAAGTAGAAGTTGGAGAAGAAATAGACGAAGAAGAAGAAGAAGAAGAAGAAGAAGATGAAGAAGGAGAAGAAGAAGATGAAGAAGGAGAAGAAGGAAGAGAAGAAGAAGAAGAAGAATAAGAAGAAGAAGAAGAATTAGAAGAAGAAGAAGAAGAAGAAGAAAACAAAGATTAAGAAGAAGAAGAACAAGAAGAAGAAGAGGAGGAAGGAGAACAATTGGAAGAAGAAGTAGAAGAAGTAGAAGAAGAAGAAGAACAACAAGAACAAGAAGAAGACGAAGTGGAAGAAGAAGAAGATGAAGATAAAGAAGAAGAAGAAGAAGAAGAAGAAGAAGAAAAAGAGGCAAAAACAGAGGAAGAGGAAGAAATAGAAGGAAAAGAAGAAGAAGAAGAAAACAAAGATTAACAAGAAGAAGAACAAGAAGAAGAACAAGAAGAAGAAGAAGAGGAAGGAGAACAATAGGAAGAAGAAGTAGAAGAAGTAGAAGAAGAAGAAGAAGAACAAGAACAAGAAGAAGAGGAAGTGGAAGAAGAAGAAGATGAAGATAAAGAAGAAGAAGAAGAAGAAGAAGAAGAAAAAGAGGCAAAAACAGAGGAAGAGGAAGAAATAGAAGGAAAAGAAGAAGAAGAAGAAGAAGAAGAAGAAGAAGAAGAGGACGACGACGATGATGATGATGATGATGATGTTGTTAAAGGAGGAGAAGAAGAAGAAGCCAAAGTAGCAAGAGGAGAAGGAGAAGAAGAAGAAGGAGAAGAAGAAGGCGATGAAGAAGAAGAAGAAAAAGAAGAAGAAGAAGAAAAATAAGAAGAAGATTAAGATGAAGAAGAAGTAGTTGTAATAGAAGTAGAAGAAGAAGAAGAACAAGAAGAAGAAGAGGAAGAAGAAGAGGAAGAAGAATTAGAAGAAGAAGAAGAAGAACAAGAAGAAGAAGAAGAAGAGGAACATGAAGAAGAAAAAGAAGAAGATTTAGAAGAGGAAGAAGAAGGAGAAGAAGAAGAAGAAGAAGAAGAGGATGAAGAAGAAGAAGAAGAAAAAGATGATGAAGAAGAAGAAGAAAAATAGGAAGAAGAAGAAGTAGAAGAAGAAGAAGAAGGAAAAGAAGAATGAGAAGAACAACAAGAGGAAGAAGAAGAATTAGAAGAAGAAAAAGACGAGAAAAAAGAAGACAAAGATGAAAGAAGAAGAAGGAGAATAAGAGGAAGAAGAAGCAGAAAAAGAACAAGAAGAAGAACAAGAAGAAGAAAAATAAGAAGAAGAAGAAGAAGAAGAAGATGATAATAATGAAGAACTAGAGGAGGAGGAAGAAGAAGAAGAAGAAGAAGAAGAAGAAAAAGAAGAATAAGAAGAGGAAGGAGAAGAAAGGAATGACAAGAAGAAAAACAAGAGGAAAAAGAAGAAGAATCAGAAGAAGAAGATGAAAACAAAGAAGAAGAAGAAGAAGGAGAACAGGAAGAAGAAATAAAAGAAGAAGAAATAGAAGGAACAAAACAGGAGGAAGAAGACGAAGAAGAAGATGAAGAAGAAGAAGCAGAAGAAGAAGATGACCAAGAAAGAAAAGAACATGAAGATGGAGGAGGAGAGGAAGAAGAAGAAGAAGAAGATGAATAAGTAGTAGAAGACAAAGAAGAATAAGAAGAAGAAGAAGAGGTAGAAGAAGAAGAAGAAGAAGAGGATGAAGAACAAGAAAAAGAAGTAGAAGAAAAATAAGAAGAAGAAAAAATATAAGAAGAAAGAAGAAGAAGAAGAAGAAAAATAAGATGAAGAAGTGGATAAAGGAGAAGAAGAAGAAGAAGAAGAAGAAGAAAAGGAAGAAGAAGAAGAAGAAGTGGAAGAAGACAAGGAAGAAGAAGAAGAGGAAAGAAGAAGAAGAAGAAGAGGAAGATGAGAAAGAGGGAGACAAAGAAGTAGAAGAAAGCAGAGCAGAAGACGAAGAAGAAGAAGACGAAGAAGTAGAAGGAGAATGAGAAGGAGAAAAGAAAAGAAAGAAGAAGGGGAAGTTGAAGTTGCAGAAGAAGAAGAAGAAGAAGAAGAAGAAGAAGAAGAAAAAGAAGAAGGAAATGAAGAAGAAGAAGAAGAAGAAGATGAAGAAAAAGAAGAAGGAGAAGAAGAAGAAGAAGAAGAAGAAGAAGAAGAAGACAGAGAAGAAGTAGAAGAATTAGAAGAAGAAGTAGAAGAATTAGAAGAAGAAGAAGAAGAATAAGAAGAAGAAGTAGAAGAAGAAGAAGAAGAAGAAGAAGAAGAAGAGAAAGAGGTAGAAGACGAAGAAGAGGAAGAAGAATTAGAAGAAGAAGAAGAAGTAGAAGAAGAAAATGTAGAAGAAGAAGAATGATAAGAAGAAGAAGAAGAATAAGAAGAAGAAGAAGTAATAAAATAAGAAGAAGAAGAAAAGAAGAAGAGGAAGAAGAAGAAGAAAAAGAAGATTGAGAAGAAGAAGAAGAAGGAGAAGGAGAAGAAGAAGAAGAAGAGGATGAAGAAGAAGAAGAAGAAAAATAAGAAGAAGAAGAAGATGAAGAAAAAAGGAAGAAGAAAATAGAGAAGAAGAAGAAGAAGAAAGAGAAGAGAAAAGAAAGAAGAAGAAGAAGAAGATGATGGAGACAAAAAAGAAGTCGAAGAAGAAGAAGAAGAAGAAGAAGAAGAGAAGAAGAAAGGGAAGAGAACAGAAAGAAGGAGAAGAAGAAGATGATGATGGAGACGAAAAAGAATAAGTAGTAGAAGAAGAAGAAGAAGAAGAAGGAAAAGAAGAATGAGAAGAACAAGAATAAGAAGAAGAAAAATTAGAAGAAAAAGATGAGGAAGAAGAAGACAAAGATTAAGAAGAATGGGAAGAAGAAAAAGAAGAAGAAGGAGAATAAGAGGAAGAAAAAGTAGAAAAAGAATAAGAAGAAGAAGAAGTGGAAGAAAAAGAAGAAGAAGAAGAAGAAGAACAAGAAGAAGAAGATGATGATGATGATCAAGAAGAGCAAGAAGAAGAAGCAGAAGAAGAACAAGAACAAGAAGAATAAGAAGATGAAGGAGAAGAAACGGATGGAGATGAAGAAAAACAAGAGGAAGAACAAGAAGAAGTGGAAGAAGAACATGAAAACAAAGAAGAAGAACAAGGAGAAAAAGAAGAAGAAGAAGAAGAAGATGAAATAAAAGAAGAAGAAATAGAAGGAATAGAAGAAGAGGAAGAAGAAGAAGATGAAGAAGCAAAAGAAGAAGATGACCAAGAAGGAAAAGAAGAACAAGAAGAAGGAGGATGAGAGGTAGAAGCAAAAGCAGAAGAAGAAGAACAAGAAGAAGAAGAAGAAGAAGTAAAAGAAGAAGAAGAAGAAGAAGAAGAGTAAGAAGAAGAAGAAGTTGAACAAGAAGTACAATAAGAAGAAGAAGAAAGACAAGAAGAGGAAGAAGGAGAAGAAGAAGGAGAATAAGAGGAAGAGATAAGAAGAAGTAGTATTAAAGAAGAAGAAGAAGAAGAAAAATAAAAAAAAAAGTAGTAAAAGAAGAAGAAGATGATAAAGAAGATGAAAAAGAGGAAGAAAAAGATGAAGAAGAAGAGGAAGACAGAGACGAAGAAGAAGAATAAGAAAAATAAGAAGAAGAAGGTGAAGAGAAGAAAATGAAGAAGAAAACAGAGAAGATAGAGAAGAAGAAGAAAAATAAGAAGACGAAGAAGTAGAAGAGGAAGAAGAATAAAGGGAAGAAGAAGAAGAAGAAGAAGAAGGCAAAGAAGAAAAAGAAGAAGATAAAGAAGAAGAAGTATTAGAAGAACAACAATAAGATCAAAGAGTAAAAAGAAAGGGGAAGAAGAAGAAGAAGAAAAGGAAGAAGAGGAAGAAGAAGAAGGCAAAGATGAAGAAGAAGAAGAACAAAAAGAAGAAAAAGAAGAAGATCAAGAAGAAGGAGAAAAAGAAGAAGAAGAAGAAGAAAAGGAAGCCAAAGAAAAAGAAGAAGAAACATAAAAAGAAGAAGAAAAAGAAGTAGCAGAAGAAGAATAAGAAGAAGAAGAAGAATTAGAAAAGGAAGAAGAAGAAGAAGAAGACGATGATGATGATGATGATGAAGAACAAGAGGAAGAAGAGGTAGAAGAAGAAGAAGAGGAAGAAGAAGAAGAAGAAGATGTTGAAGAAGAAGAAGAAGAAGCAGATGGACAAGGTGAAGAGAAGAGGATGAAGAAGAAGAAAGGGAAGATAGAGAAGAAGATGGAGAAGAAGAAGATGATGACGAAGAAGCAGAAGACGACGAAGGAGAAGAAGAACGACAACACAAAGAAGAAGTAGAAGAAGAAGAACAACAAGAAGAATAAGAAGAACAAGAACAAGAACAAGAAGAAGGAGAAGACGAAGAAGAATAAGAGGAAGAAGAAGAAGAAGGAGAAGTACAAGAAGAAGAAGAAGAAGGTGAA
Source organism: Vanilla planifolia (assembly GCA_023846275.1). Taxonomy (NCBI): domain Eukaryota; kingdom Viridiplantae; phylum Streptophyta; class Magnoliopsida; order Asparagales; family Orchidaceae; genus Vanilla; species Vanilla planifolia. Next base: position 417 of record JAIUJO010001607.1, on the reverse strand, counting down.
GAAGAAGAAGAAGAAGAAGGTGAAGAAGAAAAAGTTGAAGATAAAGAAGAAGTAGAAGAAGAAGAAAGAAAAGAAATGAAAGAGGAAGAAGAAGAAAAAGAAGATGACAGAGTAGGAGTGGAAGAAGAAGAAGCAAACGAAGAAGAAGAAGAAGAGGAAGAAGAAGAAGCAGAAGTAGTTGTAGTAGAAGAACAAGAAGAAGAAGTAGAAGAAGAAGAAGAAGAAGAAGCAGAAGGAGAAGAAGAAGAAGAAGAAGAAGAGGAAGAAGAAGAAGAATAAGAAGTAGAATAAGAAGAAGATGATGAAGAAGAAGAACGATAGGAAGAAGGAGGAGATGAAGAATAAGAAGGAGAAGAAGAAGAAGGATAATAGGAGGAAGAAGAAGAAGAAGGAAGAAAAAATTAAAGTAGAAGAAGA
>JAIUJO010002588.1:5000-7500 GCA_023846275.1 Vanilla planifolia | reverse complement strand
ATCTAATTAGATGTTAATTTTTTTTAAAATATTTTTTCTTTAATTTAGACATACTTAAGAGATAGTAAGATTTGTACCTAATTTGATGATCAAGGATGTCGCACTTGATCTAGTTGGTATCTTTAAATGAAGTATTCTAATATAATTTTCTAATTTCTCCTAATGTTTTCCTTTGATTTGGTTATATTACATATAACTATTAATCTCCTCTCATAGATCATCAATTCTTTTTTTAGATTACATTTCTTCAATTTAATCTTTAATATACCTTTCAATAATATAGTAATAATAATTTATTATTATTTAACCTTATTAAAGTTTATAATTCATAGAAATTTTAAATGTTGTTTTTTTGAGATAAGATCAATGTAATTTGGCTACCCTCAATGACGTCTATCTAATTGATGTATTATTGATTATTGAAGTCAAAACCATGCATATGAATTTGTATAGAGTATGTGATACTGCTGTATTGATATAACAATATTATCTGCAATTATATGAAAAATTTTACTTGAAATTAGATGAATTCCTTTTAATATTTATAAAGAGTAATGCTAAATTATTGGATATGTTTAGTTATGTAAGCATGATATTCAAGCGCTAATACAAAAAAATACATCAAAATTAATATTATAAAAAAATGATTATACTAAATTAAGGGAATTGTTGTCATCAGGTGGCTATTGGCTTCTATGCTCAAGGTTGACATTGCCATGATGAGGTAGCTAGTATCTATTCGGTTACAAAATTGTAATTTGCTGCATAGATATAACTAAGAAATATATCAAAGGACTGAGCATGATTGTGAGTAAAAAAATGATAAATCAATAAAATATGTTTTTGTTATAATTTAACTTAAAATGAGGATACTAACTTACTAACTTGATAGAGATAGGTAGTAACAGCATTAGTCATCGTAAGGTTTACTTAGTGAAGCAAAAATATTTGTCGTTAAAAAAGTTGAAATAAAGAAAAATAAATTTAAAAATAAAAAAGCTACATGTGATAATTATTTCTTTTAGAGATTATAACATATTGTTCTTGTGATTACATATCATAATTCCTTTTATATTTTAATATGAATTAATCTTTGCTTACATATATGCTATGGTTGATGTTGTGATAAACCCTATATGTGGTTAACTTAAATTATTCTTTATTTAAGTAATTATTTACTTTTAAAGATAGTCTATTAACTTAAACATTATTATATTTTCTATAACTCTTCTCTAAAAAATAATTGTCATTAAGTTTTTTTTTTCAAAAGAAGAGATTTGAGGATTGTTGTCTTGAGTAGAACATGGTGATAGCAATTTGATATCAAATTAGTACGGAATTAGTATGTCTTTGATTGCAAATCGATGGCATATACATCTATCTATGATTTTAAGAAGATGTAGTGTAATACCATGAAAAGGCTGATAGAGAAAAATGCCAAAAGTATAAAAGGATTGGGAGAAGTGCAAAACTGACCTCCTAATAATGGTTAAAGAGAGAAAAAAATTGATTTATGCGAATAACTAAAAGGAGAACAGAAAGTTTGGCTTTGATTACAAATTAATGGCATATGCATTTGGCTATGATGTTAAGAAGATGGAGTACAATAGCAATAGAGAAGGCTTATAAAAAAAGTGGGAGAAAAATGAAAAGATACAAAAAAATTGAGAAAAATAAGTGAAAAAGCCAACTTTTAACAATGGTTAAAAAAAAGAAAATCAATGTTTACCAAGGGTTAAAGAGAAAAGGGAAAGTTGAACTATAGAGAGATAAAAAAAAACATATATGCTATTAAAAAAAAAATCATCTCTTACTAGTAATTTTATTTGTTTATAAAATATTTTATTTATTTACAAGATTATAACATTCAAATTGAAACATCAATAACTTCATTTAATCTTAATAATTTACACAAAATCTGAACAAATGACTTTGAATGAATTTAATTAAAAAAATAAAAAATATTCAAATAAATTTAAGTTTAAATTTAGAATTTGAATTATAATATTTTTAAAATTTAAAATTTGTTTTTTTATAGGGTTAGCAATCATAGAAAATTAGATACAAATAAAAGTTATTTGGAAAAAGAAACTTAAAAATTTATGAGGATTGTTATTACATGTTTGAAGGGTCATGAAGGTTTACTATTAGAGTAGTGTAGCCTTTTATTAAACGTGGGATTTATTTTATTAAAAGTTGATGATTATCTTGAAAAAAGTCTATTATTGTTGTCTTGTCAATTGCTATCTTATTTTATTCATTATTGGAATCTTTTTGTTGAATGATATTGCTTGCTTCTAAAGCTTTATGGATAATCCGGTTTTGATGATTGATAAAGTTGGATGCAAAAGAATAAGGAAAAAGACAAAATCATGATGAATTAATTACATTTTAAAATTATATTTATCTTAAGATATCTTTTGTTATTTATAAAATCATATTTTCTCCAAGTGAGAAGATTATGTAAGATGAAAAGTTGATAGAAGAAAATAGTAAGATT
>JAIUJO010003234.1:0-27500 GCA_023846275.1 Vanilla planifolia | reverse complement strand
GTGTTCGTGGCGAACGGCGGTACTTTCCGGCAGCCTTCCAAGGGGCTTTTGGTAACTGGAGGTTCGCGGGACAGAGGCGAGCATTTTGGTACCGGTTTCGTTCGGCGAGGAGCTGTGGTTGATCGCGTGCGAGCTTCACCGTCGCCGGCGAGCAAAGGTAGGAAATTCAGATTTAAATCAGTTATTTAGCAAATTAAAAATATGGATTATTTTGCAAATAGCTACTTGAGCATGCGGATATGTTTTTGGAATTGATTAATGCAATTTATTGATTTTAGCATTTTAGGGTTTTTTTTTAAGAAGAAGAATATATATATATTCCGCCGAATTGGAATTTCTGTGCATAGAAGCATGCCTTAGGTTTTGATATTATCATATTGCCATTATTCAGGTTATCTAAATGCTAGAATGATTTTAATTTCATGAATTGGCATAGTCGGATCGGACAACACTTCGACGAAAATTTTTGCATGGACATCTAGCTTCGCGACTTGATTATATGGAATTTTTAGGCTAGTACGAGCTTTAGGCTAGCGTCCCCTTGCGTTCGGTCGCAGGAAATCGACGGGGGAAACGGAGATTTCCGGAAAGTCGACGGTTAGGATTTCGCGGGCGACGGGCGAAGGAAGTGGATGAATGAGGGCTAATTAGGGATTAGTCTGATTATTAAGTGAATAATTATATTAATTATTAATATTTATATGTTAAGCGTCGGCCCGAATTCGGATTATTAACTTCGGCCGGCAGGGTTCTCGGCTCAGCGCGTAAGGGTTCCGAACCGGCGACGAGAACCGGTTCAGGGGAAGTGCGAAGCGGATGAGAGAGAAGCGGAAAAAAAAAATTAATTCGGAAATTAATCCGAATTTTCGGAAAAAGGATATGCGGATTTTAAATTCGGAAATTTATTCCGAATTTCGGAAAATGGATAAAGGGCGGAAATTGATTTTGGAATTTAAAATTTCCTGAAGTGAGGAAGAGGGGATTTTTGGAAATCACGTAGCCAAGTTGAAATTGACTGTTGGAAATTAGCCATAAATTCAGTGCAGCTGGATTAGTTGGAAGGAAGTGTGACACTTGGGTGCTACTAGAATAGTCATAATTTTGGTACAGTTTGTGTTGCTTGGATGGCAATGACATGGATTGAGTCAGTTTACTCAGTGTTGGCATATTGGACCGGACTACTATAGGCCCTATATGATGTTTTAGGGTAGTTGTGGTAGGTAACTGTGCGGTACAGACTTAGCTTCCACAGTATACATGTGGACTGGTATGTGCCTTGTTGTATCTGGACACATGTTGTCGAATCTTGGAGTTAGAGCTTGGCAATGACTGTAGAGGCGTGAGCTTCTATGGAAATTATTGGGAGAGGACTTCTTGGGACGGTGGCTGAGTCGATCTCTTCTGGTCCATGAGTGTAGGCTTGCGTGCCTGAGGGTGGCAGGGCTGTCTCGCCGTGGCTAGCCAAGTGTGTAGGCCTGCGCGCCTGAGGGTGGCAGGGTTGTCTCGCCGTGACTAGCCAAGTGTGTAGGCCTGCGTGCGTGAGGGTGGCAGGGGTGTCTCACGTTGGCTAGAGATTTATGGGACTGGTTTTGTCTATAGTCTCTAGGAGATTGATTGACGAGAGACGCTGCGGTGTCGGGTGCCATGCGTGCGCAGAGATGGGCGTGTCTCGCTGGCATGCTTGCTTAGGCGCCATGCGTGCGCAGAGATGGGCGTGTTCCGCTGGCATGCTGCCTGGGAGCACAGAGGAGAGCTACTCTGGTGTGACTGGGGGTGACTGTGGTTGGTCAGAGTCTAGGACTGAGAGTGCCTTTCCACCCTATATTGTTATGCTGTATTTCTATACTCTTACTATTATCCTTCTCTTGCATGAGAGTTTTTTTTTCTAGCTGTCTTTCCTACTGGGCGTAGCTTATTCCTTTATTATCTATATTTTTGCAGTGGCTCGGCAGACTTGACTCCACCCAGCTTTAGGTGGGATCGTGATCAGTAGGCTAGTGGAGGAGATCTGATCTGTGATTTACTGAGACATTCTGGTTAGTTTATTGTTGCTGTTGGACGTATTCAGTGAGACTGTTATTCTTATGTCTTGTATTATGTGAGGGTGATTCTGACTCATGTACTCGGATGGATGATATGGTATTTGATGGACTGTGATTTTTCATATGAGTTACATTTTTATACACTATCTTATTTTCTATCTTGACGGTATGGTGTGTGGAGCGCCATTTCATATCGGTGGATGTTATATATTTTTTTTTGTTGATGGTGAGGTCATTACATGACTATAGAACTTAACCTTGGGGGTTCAGACTTCTATTAGATCGGTTCTCCTACCGGTATGGGTTAGGAGTATTGGGTCTAGTAGGAGTAACATTGCGCGAGCTCATCAGTTAATTCAGGAGTCATGAACCTGATTTGACGGTGTGCCCGGGAGATGGGATCCACATAGTTAAGGAAAGTAGGTGTGTAATGATGTGTTATATCCTATGTTTTTCGTAGGTTACTCAGGTTGGTATGGGACGATCTGAGCTGTCTATATGTTAAAAAAAAAAAAAATGGGGTGTAACAAGAGTGGTATCAGAGCCCTAGGTTAGGATAGTGGGGCTAGACATGTATAGAAGTTCAACCCAAGGTGGGGAGAACTGTTGGTCATTTTATTATACTATGGTAGTTTGTATGGCAAATGCCAAATGACGACTCTAATGCCAGATTAGTTGCTTTGACAGTATGGCTGATACCAGGAGACTTTCCGTTCGTGGAGCAGCTAGAGGCAGACCTGTATCTGCTACTTCTACCCCGGAGACGATCCCAGCATTGCCAGTTGAGCCAACCGTGGATCGTTGGATCGATGCCTTTAAGCGGGTGCGTCCGCGGAGTTTCAGTGGGTCGGCTGACCCAGCGGTGGCAGATGACTGGATGGCTCATATGCTTGAGCTGTTTGATGCCTTGGGATGTCCACTCTGTAGGAGGGTAGTACTTGCTGCTCTAGTATTGGAGGGAGAGGCTGCTACCTGGTGGAGAGGCCAGCGGTGCGCTGTGTTTGGGGAGGTCCAGAACAGCGAGATAGCTTGGGAGGACTTTGTTGAGGCATTCAGGGAGTGCTACATTCTGGCTTCTGCCATGTCTCAGTCTAGGAGGGACCTTATACACCTCAGACAGGGCCAGATGTCAGTGAACGACTACTTATCGAGATTCACATATCTGGCGAGGTATGTCGCAGAGCTGGTACCATCTGAGGAGCGCAGATGTGAGATGTTCTTGGAGGAACTTCGTCCTATGCTGCAACGTCAGTTGGTTGTGAGCCAGTTTGCCAGATTTCGTGACTTAGTGGAGGCTGCGAGATCCATTGAGCTTATTGACATCCGGATGGAGGCCCAGAGAGAGGTTCACAACAAGAGGAAGGAATTCAGAAATGCCCAACAGAACAAAAAGGACAAGAGACACAGAGGTCACCGTGGTACCCAGGAGGGCGTGGTCCAGCCACGGCCTATTTCCGAGAGGCCAGTGCAACAGACAGGTACTCGGACTGGGGGGATTATTTGCTACCACTGTCAGCAGCCAGGACACAAAAGGTACGACTGCCCGATATGGAAGAAACAGAGGATCACAGGACTGGTTGGTTCATCTGGGGGACAGCCCAGAGTATTTGCATTGACTCGGCAGCAGGCTTCAGAGTCACTAGAAGTGATCACAGGTATGCTTTATTTTGGCAACGTACGGTGCGTGACTTTGTTTGATACTGGTGCATCTCATTCTTTTGTTGCTGAGAGGATCTGGAATCAGATATCAGGATCCAAGGGTTATTTAAAAGAACCCTTACTGGTTAGGCTTCCTGATGGGAAAGAGATTCCCACTGTTCAGAAGACTGATGGGTTTATTCTGATTAGTGGACACGAGTTCGTGACAGAGTTGATATGTGTGCCGCTAACAGAGTTCAACGTCATTTTGGGGATGGATTGGTTGTTCTACCATGCAGTGATTCTGGATTGTTGCGAGAAGAAGGTTAGGATCAGGGTGCCTGGTTCGGAGGATGTGATATACTTTGGTCTTAACAGGCAGATTCCCCTTATCTCAGTTCTTCAGGCAGAGAGACTAGTGAGTAAGGGTTGTACTGGTTGGTTGGCTTATGTGGTAGATAGTCAAGCCACCACTACCCTTATGTCAAATATTCCAGTGGTGAGAGACTTCCCTATGGTTTTTCCAGAGGAATTGCCTGGACTTCCACCAGCTAGGGAAGTGGAGTTTTCGATTGATTTGGAGGCAGGAGTAGCTCCTATTGCTAGAGCTCCTTACAGGATGGCTCCAGCCGAGCTAACAGAGTTGAAGACTCAGTTGCAGGACTTATTAGACAAGGGACTCATACGCCCCAGTTGTTCACCTTGGGGTGCCCCTGTCTTATTCGTTAAGAAAAAAGATGGTAGTATGAGGCTGTGTGTGGATTATAGGGAATTGAATAAGGTTACGATTCGTAACCGGTACTTTTTACCACGTATTGATGATTTACTAGATCAGCTGCAGGGGGCAACTGTGTTCTCCAAGATCGACTTGCGTTCGGGTTATCACCAGATCCGGATTAGAGATTCTGATATACCCAAGACAGCCTTCCGTACTAGATATGGACATTATGAGTTCACAGTGTTACCTTTTGGATTCACTAATGCTCCAGCAGTGTTTATGAATCTGATGCATCAAGTTTTTCATGCCTTCTTGGACCAGTTTGTGATCATATTTATAGATGATATATTGATTTATTCCAGAGATAGGGAGGCTCATACAGATCAGTTGAGGACAGTGCTCACAGTATTACAGGAGAATGAGCTGTATGCAAAATTCTCCAAGTGTTCTTTTTGGCTAGACTCAGTAACATTCTTGGGACATATTGTCAGTACAGAAGGCGTGGCTGTTGATCCTAGCAAGATACGAGCTATTATTGATTGGAAACGACCATCTTCCGTCATTGAGATCCGGAGTTTCCTTGGTCTGGCAGGTTATTATAGGAAATTTTTTCCTCACTTTTCTAGACTGGCCGCTCCACTGACACAGTTGACAAGGAAGGGAAAATCTTTTGAGTGGTCAGAGAGTTGTGAGAACAGTTTCCTAGAGCTGAAGCAGAGGCTTAGTACCGCTCCAGTATTGATTTTACCCACTCAAGGGAAGCCTTATCAGATGTACACTGATGCTTCACATATAGGCTTGGGAGCTGTACTGATGCAGGATGGCAGGGTTGTGGCGTATGCTTCGAGACAACTGAAGGATCATGAGAAGAATTATCCCACTCATGACTTGGAGTTAGCTGCTATCATATTTGCCTTAAAAATATGGAGGCATTATTTATATGGAGTGTTCGTAGATTGCTTCTCTGATCACAAGAGTCTCAAGTATCTATTCACTCAGAAGGAACTAAATTTGAGGCAAAGGAGATGGTTGGAATTGATAAAAGACTATGAGCTGGTGATAAATTACTGCGAGGGTAAGGCTAATCCTGTTGTTGATGCTTTGAGCAGGCATGCAGTTATGCATACTATGTTAGTCTGTGACTCTATACTAGACTTGGATTGGGATGTTGAAAGATGTCAGGAACAGTTGTATGTTCAGAGACTGGTTCACAGACTCAGCTCGTTGACTATTCGGGCTGACTGGTTATCTGAGATGCGTGATCTTCAGCTTTGTGATGAAGAGCTGAAGGAGATGTTTGAGTTGGCATCGCAGGGATTGGGAGGAGACTTTGCTCTCAAAAACGACATTTTGACTTTCAGGGGTCGCTTTTGTGTGCCATCACATCAGGAGTTCAGGGAGAGGATCCTTCGACAGGCTCATTATGGAACTTTGGCTATGCACCCTGGAGAAGTCAAGATGTACAGGAATTTGAGGAGTGTTTTCTAGTGGAGAGGTTTGAAGGCAGATGTTGCTGCTTTTGTTAGGAAGTGCCTTACATGTCAGCAAGTTAAGGCCGAGCACCAGAGACCTGGAGGATTGTTGCAGAGATTGCCGATTCTGGAGTGGAAATAGGATGACATCACTATGGACTTTGTGACTGGTCTTCCTCGTACCAGACAAGGTTTTGACGCCATTTGGGTCATCGTGGATCGATTGACCAAGTCAGCCCATTTCTTATCAATTCAGAAGACGGATTCAGCGGCACAGTTGGCAGAGGTATATATTCAGCAGATTGTCAGATTGCATGGGATTCCCCGATCTATTATTTCTGACAGAGATGCCAAGTTCACATCACAGTTTTGGAGGAGCTTACACACTGCCATGGGTACACAGTTGAAGTTCAGTACTGCTTATCATCCTCAGACAGATGGACAGTCTGAGCGGCTATTCGGACCTTGGAGGATTTGCTACGCCTGAGCATACAGACTTACTCAGCAGATTGGGCCATACGGTTACCCTTGGTAGAATTTGTGTATAATAACAGTTTTCAGACTTCGATTGGTATGGCACCTTACGAGGCACTGTATGGACGTCGGTGTAGATCTCCTCTTTGTTGGGAGGAGGGTGATTCCAGGAGAGTGTGGGGACCCTAGATTGTGGAGGAGACCGCAGCGGAAGTCAAGTTATTGCAGGACAGATTACGTACTGTGCAAGATTGCCAGACGAAATATTATGATCCTAAGCACAGAGCTGTTGAGTTCTCTGTGGGAGATAGGGTATTCCTGAAGATCAGTCCTATGCGAGGTCTATTCAGGTTTGGCAAGTCTTCTAAGCTTCGACCTCGTTACATTGGACCTTATCCTATTCTGGAGAGGATTGGTGAAGTGGCTTACAGGTTGGCACTTCCTGAGCATCTGACTGGGATTCACAATGTGTTTCATGTTTCGAATCTCAAGAGATATGTGCCAGATCCTTCTCATTGTATCGGTGATGATCTTTCTCTTCTTCTTTTTCTTCTTCTTCTACTTCTTCTATCTCTTCCTCTTCTTCTACTTCTTCCAAAACTCCTTCTACTTTTTCTTCTTCTTCTTCTTCTTCTTCTTCTTCTAGTTCATCTTCTTCTACTTCTTGTTATTATTCTTCTTCCTCTTCATCATCATCTTCATCTTCTTCTTCTTCTTCTTCTTATTCTTTTTTCTCTTCTTCTTTGTCATCTTCTTCGCCTCCTTTTTCTTCTTCTTTCTTTTCTTCTTCTTCTTCTTCTTCTTCTTCATCTTGTTCATCTTTTTCTCCTGCTTCTTCTTCTTCTTTCTCCTCTTCTTTTTTTCTTTTGCCACTTCTTCTTCGTCGTCTTCTTCTTCTTCTTCTTCTTCTTCCACTTCTTCTTCTTCCTTTTCTTCTTCTTCTTCCTCTCCTTTTCTTCTTCTTCTTCTTCCTCTTCTACATCTTCTGCTCCTTCTTCATCTACTCTTCTTCTTCTACTTCTTCTTTTTCCTCCACTTTTTCTTCCACTTCTTTGTCTTCTTCCTCTTCTCCTAACACTTCTTCTTCCTTTTCTACATCTTCTTCTTCCTCCACTTCTTCTTATTTCTCATCTTGTTCTTCTACTTCTTCTTCTTCTTCTTCTTCTTCTTCTTCCTCGTCTTCACCTTCTTCTTCTACTTCTCCTTGTTCTTCTTCTTCTTCTTCTTCTTTTCCTTATTCTAGTTCTTGTTCTTGTTCTTCTTCCTCTTCACCTTTTTCTTCTTCTTTTTCTTTTTCTTCTTCTTCTTCTTCTACTACTACTACAACTACTTCTTCTTCTTATTCTTTTTTTGTTCTTTTCCTTCGTATACTTCATGTTCTTCTCAATTTTCTTCTTCTACTTCTCCTTCTTCTTCTTTGTGTTCATCGTCTTCTCCTTTTTCTTCTTGTTGTTCTTCTTCCTCTTCTTCTTTTTCTTCCTCTTTTTCTCTTTCTTCTTCTTCTTCTTATTTCTCTTTTTCTTCCTCTTCCTCTTCATCTTCTTCTGCTTCTTCTTCTTCAACTTCTTCTTCTTCTTCTTGTTCTTCCACTTCTTTTTCTACTACTTCTTCATTTTTCTCGTCATAATCTTCTTCTTCTTAATCGTAATCATCTTCAACCTCTTCTTCAACTTCTTGTTCTTCTTCTTCTTCTTCTTCCTCTTCTTGTTCTTCTTCTTTGACTTCTTCTTCAACTTCTTAAACTTTTTCCCTTCTTCTTCATCTTGTACTGCTACTACAATAACTTCTTCATTTCGTTCTTTTTTCTTCTCCTTCCTCTTAAACATCTACTACTTCTTCGTCTACTTTTTCTTAATCATCATCTTCTTCTGCCCCTTCTTCATTTTCTTCGTCTTCTTCTCCTCCTTTTTCTACTTCTTCTTCATCCCCTTCTTCTTCTTCGTTACCTTCTTGCTCTTCTTCTTCTTATTCCTCTTCTCCTTCTTCGACTTTTTCTTCTTCGCATTCTTCCACTTCTTCTTCCTCTTCTTCTTCTACTTCCTTCCCTTCTTCTTCTTCTTCTTATTCTTTTTCATCTTCATCATCATCATCATCATCATCATCTTCCTCTTCTTCTTCTTCTTCTTCTTCTACTACTTATTCTTCTTCTTTTTCCTCTTCTACTTCTTCTTCTTCTCTTTCTACCCATTCCTTCTCCTTTCCTTCTTCTTCTTCTTCTTCATCTTCTTCTACTTATTCTTCTTCTTTTTCTGCTTCTTCTTCTTCTTCTCTTTCTACCTTTTCCTTCTCCTTTCCTTCTTCTTCTTCTTCTTTCTACTTCTTCTTCTTCTTCTTCTTCTTCTTCTTCTACTTCCTCTTGTTTGACTTCTACTTCTTCTTTTGCTTCTTCTTGTTCTTCTTCTTCCCCTTTCCATCTCCTTCTTCTCCTTCTTCAACTTCTTCTACTTCTTCATCTTCCTCATCTTCTTCTTCTTCTTCTTCTTTTTCTACTTTTCATTGACTTCTTCTTTTTCTTCGTCTTCTTCTTCTTCTTCTTCTTCTTCTCCTCCTCCTTCTTCTACTTCTTCATCATCTTCTTCTTCTACTACTTCTTCTTCTTCTTTTTGTTTTTCTTCTTCTTCTTCTTCTTCAACTTCTCCTTCTTCTACTTGTTCTTCTTTCTCTTCTTCTTCTACTTCTTACTCTTCTTCTTTTTCTTTGTTCTCTTCCTCTTCTTCTTCTTCTTCTTCTTCTTCTTCTTATTTTCCTTCTTGTTCTTCATCTTCTTCTACTTCATCATCATCATCATCATATTCTTCTTCTACTTTTTCTTCTTCTGCTTCATTTTCTTCTTTTCCATCTTGATCTTCTTATTCTCCTCCTCCTTCTTTTTCTCCATCTTCTACTTCTTCTTCTTGTACTCCTTCTTCTTCCACTTTTTCTTCGTCTCCTCCTCCTTCTCCTTCATCTTCTCCTTCTCTTACCTTTTCTTCTTCATCTTCTACTTCTTATTCTTCTTCTTCTTCATCTTCTCCTTCTCCAACTTCTTTTTCTTCTTCATTTTCCTCCATCTTCTTCTTCTATTTCTTCTTTTTCTTCTTATTCTTCCTCTTCCTCTACTTCTCCCTCTTCCTTACCTTCTTCCTTCTCCTCTTCTTCCTCTTCTTCTTCCTCTTCTTTTACTACTTCCTGTTCTTCATCTTTTTCTTCTTTCCCTTCTTTTCTTCTTCTTCCTCTTCTTCTTTTTCTATTACTACTTCTTGTTCTTCTTCTTCTTCTTTTTCTTCTTCTTTTTTTTCTTCACCTTCTTCTTCAACTCCCTCTTCTTCTTCTTCTTCTTTTTCTTCTTCCTATTCCTATTCCACCATTTGCACTTCTTCTTCTTCTTTTCCTTCTTCTTCTTCCTATACTTCTCCTTCTTCTACTTATCATTATTATTATTATTATTATTCTTTTTCTTCTTCCTCTTCTTCATATTCTTCATCATCTTCTTCTTCTTCTCTCACTTCTCCTTCTCCTTCTTCCTCTTTTTTTTACTCATCCTCTTCTTCTTCCTCTTCTTCTTCATCATCCTCTTCTTCCTCCTCTTCTTCTTCTTCTTGTTCTTCTTCCTTATCTTCTTCTTGTTTTTCCACTTCTTCTTCTTATTGTTGTTCTTCTTCTTCTCCTTCTTCTACTTCTTCTTCCTCTTCCACCTCTTCTTCTTCTTCCTATTCTTTTACTTCTTCTTCTTTTTTTTATTCTTCTTCTTCTTCATCTTATTCTTCTACTTTTTGCTCTTCTTTGTCCTTCTCTTATTCTTCTCATTCTTTTACTAATTCTTCTTCTTCTTCTGCTTCGTCTTCTTCTTCATCTCCTTCTTCTACCTTTTCTTCTTCTTTTTCTTCTTCTTCTTCTTCTGCTGCTTCTTCTTCTTCCTTTTCTTCTTCTTCTTCTCCCACTTCTTCTTTCTCTTCTTCTCCTTTTTATTATAGTTCTTGTTCTTGTTCTTCTTCTTCCACTTCCTCTTCTTCTTCTTCTTTTCCTTCCACTTCTTCAACTTCATCTTCTTCTACTACTTCTTCTTCTTCTTCTTCTTCTTTATCTCCTTTTCCATCTTCTTCTTCCTCTTCTTCTCCTACTTCTCCTTCTTCTTACTCTTCTTCTTCTTCTTCCTCTTCTTCTTCTTCTTCTTCTTCTCTTCCTCTTTTCTTCTTTTTCTTCTTCTTCTTCTTCTTCTTCTTCTTCTTCTTTTTCCACTTCTTCTTTTTCTTTTTCTTCTTCTTCTTCTTCTTCTCCTTCTTCTCCTTCTTATTCTTATTCTTCTTCTTCTTCTTTCTCCATCTTCTTCTTCCTCTTCCACCTCTTCTCCTTCTTCATCCTATTCTTCTTTTTTTTGTTCTTCTTTGTCTCTTCTTTTTCTTCTTATTCTTTTACTAATTTTTCTTCTTCTTCTCCTCCTTCATCTCCTTCTTCAACTTGTTCTTCTTCTTCTTCTTCTTCTTCTTCTACTTAACTTACTTTTTCTTTTTCTTCTTCTTCTTCTTTTGTTTCTTCTTACTCTACTTCTCCTTCTTACACATCTCCTTCTACTTATTCCTCTTCTTCTACTTGTTCTATTACTTTGCTATCTTTCTCTTTTTCTTCTTCTTCTTCTTCTTCTTCTTCTTCTTCTCTTACTTCTTCTTCTTTCACTTCTTCTCCTTGTACATATTCTTCTTCTTCTTCTTCTTCTTCTTTTTCTTCTTCCACTTCTTCTTCTTTTTCTTCTACTTTTTCTTTTCCTTGCTCTTCTATAACTTCATCTTCCTGTACTTCTTCTTTTTCTTCTTGTCTTCCTCTTCTTGTTCTTGCTATCCTTCTTCTCCTTTTTCTTCTTCCTCCTGTTCTTCGTCTTACTCCATCTACTTCTTCTTCTTCTTCTTATTTTTCTTGTTCCTCTTCTTCTTCTGATTGTTCATCTTCTTCTTTTTGTTCTCCTTTCACTTTTTTTCTTCTTTTTTGTCCACTTCTTCTTCTTCTTCTTCTACTACTACTACTACAATTTCTTTTTCTTTCTTCTTCTTCTTCTTCTTCTTCTTCTTCTTCTTCTTCTTCTTCTTCTTCTTCTTCTCCTTCATGTTCTTTTTCTTCACCTTCTACTTCTTAATCTTCCTTTTCTTCTTCCTCCCCTTCTTCTTCCTCTTCTTTTTCTTCTTCATCTTCTTTTTACTCTCCTTCTTCTTCATTTTCCTATTCTTATTCCTCCTCCTATTCTTCTTGTTCTTCTTCTTCTTCTATTTCTTCTACTTCATCTTCTCCTTCATCACCTTCTTCTTCTTCTTCTTCTTCTTCTTCTTCTTCCTCTTCTTCTTCTTCTTCTTCTTTACCTACTTCTCCTTCTTCGTCTTCTTCTTCATCATCTTCATCTTTTTATTGTTCATCTTCTTTTACTTCTTCTTGTTCTTCTTCTTCTTCTTCTTCTTTTCTTCTTCTTCTTCGTGTTGTTCTTCTTCTTCTTCCTCTTCTTCCTATTCATCTTCTTCTTGCTCCACTTTTTCTTCTTCTTCTTCTTCTTCCTCTTCTCCTTCTTCTTCTCCTTCATCATCTTCTTCCTCTTCTTCTTGCTCTTGTTCTTCTTCGCCGTCTTGTTGTTCCTCATCTTCTTCTTCTTCTTCCTTATTTTTTTTCTTTTTCTACTTTCTTTTCTTCTTCTTCTTCTTCTTCTTCTTCTTCTTTCTTCCTCGTCTACTTCTACTTTTCTTCATCATCTCCTTCTTCTTCGGGTTCTTCTTCTTCCTCTTCCAATTCTTCCTCTTCTTCTTCGTGTTTTTCTTTTTCTTCATCTTCTTTTTCTTCTTCTTCTATTTCTTCTTGTTTTTCTTCTTCTTTTTTTTCTTCTTGTTATTATTATTTTTCTATTTCTTCTTGTTCTTCTTCATCATGTTCAAGTTCTTCATCTCATTCACTTCCTTTTTCTTCTTATTCTCTCTCTTCTTCCTCTTCTTCTTCTTCTTCCTCTTCCTCTTCTTTTGCTTCTTCTTCTTCTTCTTCTTCTTCCACTTCTTCTACTTCTTTTTCTTTTTCTTCTTTTAGTTCTACATTTTCTTTTTTCTTCTTCTTCTTCTTCTTCTTCTTCTTTTTCTTCTTCATCTTCCTCTTCTTCTTCTTCTTCTACTCTTCTTCTTGCTCTTCTTCTTGAACTGCTTATTATTATTCTTCATCTTCATCACCATTACGATCATCATCGTCATCATCATCATCTTCTTCTTCTTCATTATCATCATCATCATCATCATCATCATCATCTTCTTCTTCATCTTCCTCTTCCTCTTCTCCTTCTTTTTCTTTTCCTTCTTCTTCTTCCTCTTCATGTTCTTCTACTTCTTCGTCTTCTTGTTGTTGTTCTTAACTTCTTCTTCTTCTTTTTCTTCTTCTTCTTCTTTTTCTTCTTCTTCTTCATCTTCTTCTTCTTCCTCTTCTTCTTTTTCTTCTTCTTCTTCCCTCTTCTTCTCTTTTTTCTTCTTCTTTTTTGCCTTCTTCTTCTTCTTCTTTTTCGCCTTCTTCTTCTTCTTCTTTTTCTTCTACTACTTTTTCTTCTACATCATCTCCTATCTCTTCTTATTCTTCCTCTTCTTCTTCTTCTTCCCATTCCACATCTTCTTCTTCTTCCTCCTCTTCTTCTTTTCCTTCTTATACTTCTTCTTCTTCTTTTAACTCTTCTTCTTCTCCTCCTCAAACTTCTTCTTCCTCTTCTTCTTCTTCTTCTTCTTCTCCTTCTTCTCCTTTTCCTCTTCTTTTTTTTCTTCTTCTTCTACTTCTTCTCCTTCAACTTCTTCTTCTTCTCCTTCATCTTCGACTTCTTCTTATTCTTCTTCATGTTCTT
The DNA here is from genome assembly GCA_023846275.1 of Vanilla planifolia. Lineage (NCBI taxonomy): Eukaryota > Viridiplantae > Streptophyta > Magnoliopsida > Asparagales > Orchidaceae > Vanilla > Vanilla planifolia. Next base: position 14,333 of record JAIUJO010003234.1, on the reverse strand, counting down.
CGTCCTCTTCTTCTTCTTCTTTTTCTTCTTCTTCTTTTCCTTCTTCTTCTTCCTCGACTTGTTCTTGTTGTTGTTGTTCTTCTTCTTCTTCTTCTTCCTCTTCTTCTTCTTCTTCTTCTTCTTCAAATTCTTCAACTTCCTCTTATTCTTGTTCTTCTTCTTCTCCTTCTTTTACTTCTTCCTTTTCTTTTTCTGCTTCTTCTTTTTCTTTTTCGTTTTCTTCTTTTTCTTCTTCTTCTCTTTTTAGTTTTCTTCTACTACTTATTTTCGTTTCCTATCTTTTTCCTGGTCTTCTCCTTCTTCTTCTCCTTGTTCTTCTTCTTCTTCTTCTTTTCTTCTTCCTTGTCTTCTTCTTCTTTTTCTTCTTCTTCGACTTTTCTTCTTCTACTTCTTGTTCTTCTTCTTTTTCTTCTCCTTTTTCTACTTCTTCTTCTTCTTCTTACTCTTCCTTTTCTTCTTCTTTTTCCTCTTATTCATCAGATTCTTCCCCTTCTTTACCTTTTCTTTTTCTTCTTTTCCTTCTTCTACTTCTTCTTCTTTTACATCTTCTTCTTCTTCTTCAATTTCTTCTACTTCTTCTTCTTCTTCTTCTTCTTCATCTTTAACTTCTCCTTCTACTTCTTGTTCTTCTACTACTACAACTTCTACATTTTATTTTTCTTCTTCTTCTTCTTCTTCTTCTTCTTCATCTTTAACTTCTCCTTCTACTTCTTGTTCTTCTACTACTACAACTTCTACATTTTATTTTTCTTCTTCTTCTTCTCCCTCCACTCCTTCTTCCTCTTCTTCTTCCTCTTCTTCTTCTTCTTCCACTCTTGTTCTACTTTTCCTACTCCTTTTAATTCTTCTTCTTCCACATCTTCTTCTTCTTCTTCATCTTCTTCTTCTTCTTCATCATCATCTTCTAGTTCTTGTTCCTCTTATTCTTCTTTTTGTTATTCTTCTTTTTCTTCTACTTCTTCCACTTCTCCATCTTCTTCTTCCTCCACCTCATCTTCATCTTCTTCCTCTTCTTCTTCTTCTTCTTCTTCCTATTGTTCTTCCTCTTCTTCTTCCTCTTTTTCTTCTTCCTCTTCTTGTTCTTCGTTTTCTTCTTCTTTTTCTTCTTCTTCTACTTCCACTTCTTCTTCCTCTTCTTCTTCTTCCTCTTCCTATTCTTCTTCTTCTTCTTCTTCTTCTTCCTCTTCTACTTCTTCTTCTACTTCCACTTCTTCTTCTTCTTCTTCTTCTTCTTCTTTTCCTTCATCTTCATCTACTTTATCTTCTTATCTTCATATTCCACTTTTTCCATTTCTTCTACTTTTTCTTCTTCTTCTTCTTCTTTTGATTCTTCATCATCTTCTTCTTCTTCTGCTTCTTTTTCTACTTCTTATAATTCTACTATTTCTTCTTTTTCTTCTTCTTCTTCTTCTTCATGTTCTTTTCGTTATACTTGTTCTTCTTCATCTTTCTCTTCTACTTCTTCTTCTTCTTCTACTTCTTCATCTTTTTTTTGCTCTACTTCTCCATCATCATGTTCTTCTTCGTCTTCATCATCGTCCTCTTCTTCTTTTTCTTCTTCTTCTTCTTAATATTATTATTATTCTACTTCTCCTTCTTCTTCTTGTTCTTCTTCAACTTTTGGTTCTTCTTCTTCTTATTCTTCTTCTTCTTCTCTTTTTACTTCTTCTTCTACTTACCCCTCCTATTCTTCATCTTCTTCTTCTCCTTCTTATTTTTCTACTTCTTCATCTTCTTATACTTCTACTTCTTCTTCAACTTCTTTTTCCTCTTCTTCTTCTTCTTCTTCTTCTAAATCTTCATCATCTTCTTCTTCTTCTTTGTCTTCTTCATCTTCTTCTACCTCACCTTCTTTTAATTCTTCTTCATCTACTACTTCTACTTCTCTTCTTCTTCTACTTCTTCTTCTTCTACTTCTTCTTTTTCTTTGCCTACTCTATCATCTTCTTCCTCTACTTATGGCTCTTCTTCTTCTTCTTCTGCCTCTTCTTCCTCATCTTCTTCTTGTTCTTCCTCTACTTCTTCTTTTTCTTCTTCTTCTGTTACTTCTTCATTTTCTTTTTCTTCTTGTTCTTTTTCTTCTTCTTTATCATCATCATCATCATCATCATCATCATCATCATTATCTTCTTCTTCTAACTCTTCTTCATCATTGTCTCTTCTTTTTCTTCTTCTTCTTCTTCCACTTCTTTTTCTTCTTCTTCTTCTTCTTCTTCTTCTCCTTCTTCTTCTTCTTCTGCCTCTTCTTCTTTACCTTCGTCATCCTCTTCTTTTTTTACTTCTTCCACCTCTTCTTCTTCCTCCTCTCTATTTTCCTTTCCTTCTTCTTCTTCTTCTTTTATTCTTCCTCTTCTACTTCTTCTAATTTTCCTCTTCTTGTACTTCTTCTTCTCTTTCTCCTTCTCCTTCATCATCATCATCATCATCTTCTTCTTCTTCTTCTTCTTCTTCCTTTTGTTTTCCTATTTCTCCTTCTTTTTCTTTCGCTTCTTGTTCTTCTTCTTCGACAACTACGACTACTACTTCTTCTTCTTCTTTTTCTTCCTCTTCCCCTTCTTCATCAACGTTTTCTTCTTCTTGATCTTCTTTTTCTTCTTCTTCATTTTCTTCTTCTTCTTCTACTTCTTCTACTTCTTCTTCTTTTTGTTGTTGTTCTTCTTCTTCTTCTATTTATTCTTCATCTTCTACTACTACTACAATTTTTTCTTCTTCTAATTATTCTTTTTCTTCTTCGTCTTCTTCTTCTTCTTCTTCTCCCTTTACTTCAACTATTAATTCTTCTTCTTCTGCATATTCTTCGTCATCATCTTCTTCTTCTTCTTCTTCCTCTACTTCTTCTTCTTCTTCTTCATCATCTTCTTCTTCTTTTCAACATCTTCTTCTTCTTCTTCTTCTACACCTTCTTCTTCTTCTTTTTCTTCTTTTCCTTCTCCTTCTCCTTCTTCTTCTTCTTCTTCTTCTTCTTCTTCTTCTTCTCCTTCTTCGACTACTCCTTCATGTTCTTCTTCTTCTACTTCTTCAACTTCTCCTTCATAATCTTCTTCTTCTTCCTCTTCTTCTTCCTCTTCCACTTCTTCTTCTTCTTCTTCTTCTTCTTCTTCCACTTCCACTTCATCTTCTTCCACTTCCTCATCTTCTTCTTCTTCTTCTTCTTCTTCTTCTTCATCTTCTTCTATTTCATCATCAACTTATTCTCCTTTTTCTTCTTTATCTTCATTTCCATCTTCTTCTTCTTCTACAACTTCTTCTACTTCTTCTTCTACTTGTTCTTCTTCATTTTCTCATTCTTAATCTTCTTCTTCTTATTCATTATCATCATCATCGTCTTCCTCTTCTTTTCTTTTTCCTCCACTTCTCTTTCTTCTTCACCTTCTTCTTCTCCTTCTCTTACTTTTTCTTCTTAATCTTCTTCTACACATTCTTCTTCTTCTTCTCCTTCTTCTTCTTCCTCCTTCTTCTATAACTTCTTCTTTTTCTTCTTCTTCCTCTTCTTCACCTATCTCCTCTACTTCTTCTTCTTCTTCCTCTTCGTTTTCTTCTCCCTCTTCTTCTTTTTCTTCATCGACTTCTTCTTTATCTTCATCTCCTTCTTTTTCTTATACTACTACTGCTTTTCTTCTTCTTCTTCTTCTTCATGTTCTTTTTCTTCTCCTTCTTCTTCTTTATCTCCCTCTTCTTCTTTTTCATTTTCTTTTTGTTCTTGTTCTTGTTCTTCTTCTTCCTCTTTTTCTTCTCCTTCTTCTTCTTCATATTCCTCTTCTTATACATTCTCTTTTTCTTATTCTTCATCATCATCTTCTTCTTGTTCTTCTGCTACTTCTTCATCTAATCCTCCGCTTTTTTCTTCTTCCTCTACTTTTTCATCTTCTTCTTCTTCTTTTTCTTCTTATTCTTCTTCTTCTTTTTCTACTACTACTACTTATTCCTCTTCTTCTTCTTTTTCTTCTTCTTCTTCTTCTTCTTTTACTTATACTTCTTCTTCTTACTCTTCTTCTTCTTCTTCTTCTTCTTCTTCTTCTTCTTCTTCTTATTCATCTTATTCTTCTAATTCTTCTACTTATTATTCTTCTTCTTACTCCCCTTCTTCTACCTCTTCTTATTTGTCTTATTCTTCTAATTCTTCTTGTTATTCTTCCTCTTCTTACTCCCTTTCTTCTTCTTCGTCTTCTTATTCTACTTCTTCCTCTTCTTATTCTTGCTCTTTTCCTTCTTATTCTTCTTCTTCTTTTTCTTCTTCTTCCTTTTCTTCTTCTTCTTCTTCTTGAACTTCTCCTTGTACTTCTTCTTCTTCTTCTTATTCTTCTACTCCTACTACTACTTCTTGATTTTCTTTTTCTTCTTCTTCTTCTTCGTCTTCTTCTTTATCTTCTTGTTCTTCATATTATTCTTACTCATCTTCTTCTTCCCCTTCTTCATCTTCTACTCTGTTTCTAATTCTCCTTCTTCTACTACTTCTTCTTCTTCTTCCTATTCATCACCATCTTGTTCTACTTCTTCTTCTTCTTCTTCTTCTTCCTCTTCTTCTTCTTCTTATTCTTCTTCTTCTTTTTCTCCTTCTTCTTCTTCTTCTTCTTCTTCTTCTTCTTCTTTTTCTTCTTCTTCTTCCTCCTACTCTTCTTCTTCTTCCTCCTTTTCTTCTTCTTCTTCCACTTCTGTCACTTTTGTTCCACTTCTTTTTCATCTTCTTCTACTTCTTCCTCTTCTTTTTCTTGTTCTTCTTCTTCTTTTTCTTCTTCTTCTACATCTTCTTCCACTTCTTCTTCTACCTCTTCTTCTTCTTCTTCTTTGTCATCATCATCTTCTTCTTCTTCTTCTTCTTCTTCTTCTTCCACTTCTATTTCTTCTCCTTCTTCTTTTCCATTTTTTTCTTTTACTTCATCTTCCTCTCCTTCTCCTTCTTCTTCTTCTTCTTCTTCTTCTCCTTTTTCTTCTTCATCCTCTTCTTCGTCTCACTCCTTCTTCTACTTCTTCCTCTTCTTCTTCTTCTACTTCTTCCTCTTCCTCTTCTTCTTCTTATTCTTCTTCTTCCTCTTGTTTTTCATCTTCCACTTTTTCTTTTTCTTCTTCTTCTTCTTCTACTTCTTCCTCCTCATCTTTCTCTTCTTCTTCTTCTTCTTCTTCTTCTTCTTCTTCTTCTATTTCCTTGCATACTTCTTTTTCAACTTCCTCTTCTTATTCAATGTCCACCTCCTCTTCTTCTTCTTTAACTTCTTCTTCTTCTTCTTGTCCTTCATCATCATCATCATCATCATCATCTTCTTCTTCTTTTCTTTTTCTTCTTCAACTACTTCTTATTCCTCTTCTTCTTCTTCTTCTTCTTCTTTTCTTTCTCCTTCTTCTTCATCTTCTTCTTCTTCTTCCTCTTCTTCTTTATCATCTTCTTTTTCTTCTCCTTTTACTATTTCTTCTCCTTCTACTTCATCTTCTTCTTTTTCTTATTCTTATTCTTCTTGTTCTTCTTCTTTTTCTTCTTCTTCATTTTCTTCTACTTCTCCTTCTTCTTCATCTTCTTCTTCCTCTTCTTCTTCTTCTTCTTCTTCTTCACCTTCTTCATCTTCTTCTTCTTCTTCTTCTTGTTCTTCTTCTTTCCCTTCTTCATCTTCTTCTTCTTCTTCTTCTTCTTGTTCCTCCTCCTCCTCCTCTTTTTGTTCTTCTTCTGCTCGATTTCTTCTTTTCTCCTTCATCTTCTTCTTCTTCTTCTTCTTCTTCTTCATCTTCTTCTTGCTCTTCTTTTTATTCTTCCTCTTCTTCTTCCCCTTCCTCATCTTTTTCTTTTCTTCTTTCTTTTGTTCTTCTTCTACTACTTCTTTTTCTTTTTCATCATCTTCTTCTTCTTCTTCTTTTCTTCCTCTTCTCCTCGTCCTACGCCTTCTTCTTCTTCTTCTTATTCCTCTTCCTCTTCTTCGTCTTCTACCTATTCTTCCACTTCTTGTTGTTCTTCTTCTTCTTTTACTTCTTGTTTTTCATCTTATTTGTCCACTTCTTCTTATTGATTTTCTTATTCTTTTTCTTCTTCTTCTTCTTCTTCTTCTTCATCTCCTACTTTTACTTTTTCTTATTCTTCTTCTTCTTCTTCTTCTTCTTCTGCTTCTTCTTCTTCTTCTTCAATTTCTTCCTCTTCTTCCTCTTCTTCTTCTTGTACTTCTCCTTCTACTTCTTCTTTTTCTTCTTCTTCTTCTTCTAATTCTTCATCTTGTTTTTCTTTTTCTTCTTCTTCATCATCATCATCTTGTTCTTCTTATTATTCTTCTTCCACTACTACTACTACTATTACTTCAATGTCATTATCATCATCATTATCATCATCTTCTTCTTCTTCTTCAAATTCTTCTTTTTGTTCTTCATCTTCTTGCTCTTCTTGTTCTTTTTTTCTTCATCTTTTTCTTCTTCTTCTTCTTCCTCTTCTTCTTCTTTTTCGTCTTCTTCTTCTTCTTCTTCTTCTTCTTCTTCGTCTTCTTCTTCTTTTTCTTCTTTTTCCTATTCTACTTCTTATTCTTTTACTTGTTCGTCTTCTTCTTCTTCTTCTCCTTCTCCTTCTTCTTCTTCTTCTTCTTCTTTTACTTCTTCTTCTTTTTCTTCTTCTTCTTCTTCTACTACTACTACTACTACTACTACTACTACTACTTTTTCTTCTTTTTTTTCTTCTTCTTCTTCATGTTCTTTTTCTTCTCCTTCTACTTCTTCTTCCTCTCCTTCCTCCTCCTCTTAGTCTTCCTCTTCTTCAACTTCTTTTTCCTCACCTTCATCTTTTCATCTTCTGCTTTTATTCCCCCTCCTCTTCTTCTTCTTTCTCTTCACCTTCTTCTTCTTGTTCTTCTTCTTGTGCTTCATGATCATCATCATCATCATCGTCTTCCTCTTCTTTTCTTCTTCTTCACCTTCCTCTTCCTCTTCTTCTTCTTCTACTTCTCCCTCTACGTCTTCTTCTTTTTCTTCTTCCTCTTCTTTTGCTTCTTCTTATTCTTCTTCTTCATTTTATTCAACTTCTCCTTCTTCTCATCTTCTTCTTCCTCTTCTTCTTCTTCTTCTTCATAATCTACTTCTTCTTCTTCTTCTTCTTCTATCTCTTCTTCACCTTCTACTACTTCTTATTCTTCTACATCTTTTTCTTCTTCTCCTTCTTTTTCTTAGTTTTCTCTTCTTCTTCTTCTTCCTCCACCTCTCCTTCTTCTTCTTCTTCTTCTTCTTCTACTTCTTCTTCTTCTTCTTGCTCCACTTCTTCTTCATCATCTTCTTCTTTTTCTCGTTCTACTTCTTCACTTTCTTTTACTTCTTCTTCTTTCTCTTCTTCTTGCTCTTCTTCTTCTTCCTCCTTTTCTTCCACATCTTCTTCTTTTTCTTCTTCCTCATCTTCTTCTTTTTCTTCTTTCTTTCTTCTTCTACTTCTTCTTCTTCTTCTTCTTCGTCCTTGCCTTCTTCTCCTTCTTTTCTTCTTCTTCTCCATCTTCTTTTCTTCTTCTTCTCCTACTACTTCTTCTTCTTCTTCTACTTCGCTTTCCTCTTCCTCTTCTTCTCATTATTATTCTTCCACTTCTTCTTCTTCTTCTAATTCTTCTTTTTCTTTTTATTTGTCCTCTTCTTCTTCTTATTCATTTTCTTATTATTCTTGTTCTTCTTCATCATCTTGTTCTTCATCTCCTTCTTTTGCTATTTCTTCTTATTGTCCTTCTTCTTCTTCTTCTTCTTCTTTTTCTTCAATTTCTCTGTCGACTTCTTTTTTTTCTTCTTCTACTTCTACTTCTTCATTTTCCTTTTCTTTTCCTTCTTCCTCTTCTTCTTCTTCTTCTTCTTCTACTCTGCTTCATGTTCTTCTTCTTAATCATCAACATCATCATCATCAACATCATCATCATCATCTTCTTCTTCTTCTTCCTTATATTCGTCTTGTTCTTCATCTTCTTCTTCATCATCTTCTTCCTCTTTTTTTTCTTCCTTTTCTTCTTCTTCTTCTTCTTCTTCTTCTCCTTCCTCTACTTCTTTACCCGCTTCCTCTTTTTTTACTTCATCTTCTTCTTAATCTTCTTCATCCTCTTCTTCTTCTACTTCTTCTTCTTGTTTTTCTTCTCCTTCTTCTTATTCTTCTTCCTCTTCTTCTTCTTCTTCTTCTTCTTCTTTTCCTTCTTGTTAATGTTCTTCTTCTTCTTCTTCTACTTCTTCCTCCTCCTCTTCTTCTTCTTTTTCATCTTATTTTCCTTCTTCTTCTTCTTCTTCTTCATCTTCTTATCCTTCTTCATCTTCTTGTTCTAAACTTGTTCTTTTTCTTCTTCTTCTTCTTCTTCTTCTTCTTCTTCTCTTTCTTCTTCTTCTTCGCCTTCTTCTTCTTCCTCTTCTACTTCTTCTTGTTGTTCATCATGTTCTCCTTCTTTTTCTTCTATTTCTTTGTCATCTTCTTCTTCTTCTTCTACTTCTCCTTATTTTTCATCTTCTTCTTCATCTTCTTCTTCTTCTTCTTCTTCTTCCCCTTCTTCATCTTTTTCTTCTACTTCTTCTTCTTTAGCTTTTTCTTCTTCTTCTTCTTCTTCTAACTCTTCATCTTCTTCTTCTTCTTCTTCTTTTCCTTCTTCTACTTCTTCTACTTCTCCTTCTTCTCCTTCTTATACTTCTTCTTCTTTTTCTTCTTTTTCCCCTTCTTCATCTTCCCCCTCCTCCTTTTCTTCTTCTCATCTTCCTATTCTGTTAATACATTTTCTTGTTCTTCATCTTTTTTGTGTTCTCTTACTTCATATTCTTCTTCTTCTTCTTCTTCTTTTTCTTCTCCATCTTCTTCATCTTCCTCTTCTTTTTCCTCCACTTTTTCTTGTTCTTGTTCATCATCATCTTCTTCTTCTTCTACTTCTTCTTGTTTTTCATCTCCTCTTTCTTCTACTTCTTCCCCTTTTTCTTCATCTTCTTCTTCTTCATTTTCTTCTTCTTCTTCTTCTTCTTCTTCTTCTCCTTCTCCTTCTTCTTCTTATTCTTCTTATTCTTATTCTTCTTCTTCTTTTTCTTCTTCTTCATCATCTTCTTCTTCTTCTCCATCTCATTCTTCTTCTTCTTCTTCTTCCTCTTCTTCTTGCTCTTCTTCTTCTTCTTCCTCTTCTTCTCCTTCATCTACTTCTTCTTCTTCCTCTTCTTTTTGTTCTTTTTTTCGTCCTCTTCTTCTTCTTCCTCTTGTCCTTCTTTCTCTTCTTCTTCTTCTTCTTCTTCTTCTACTTCTACTACTGCTTCTTCTCCTACTTCTTCTTCTTCTTCTTCTTCCTCTTCCTCTTCTTCTTTCACTACTTCCTATTCTTCTAATTTTTCTTCTTCTTCTTCTTCTTCTTATTCTACTTCTTCTTTTTTTCTTCTTCTTCTTCTTCTTTTGCTTCTTTTGCTTCTTCTTCTTCTACTAGTACTACTTCTTTTTCATTTCGTTCTTCTTCTACTTCTACTTCTTCTTCATACCATTCTCCATGTACTTCTTCTTCTACTATTACAACTTGTTCATTTTCTTTTTCTTCTTCTTCTTCTTCTTCTTCTTAATCATCTTCATCTTCTTCTTCTTCTTTTTCCTCTTCTTCTTCTTCCCCTTCTTTTTCTTTTACACTTCTTCTAGTTCTTCTTCTTCTACTACTTCTTTTTCTACATCTTCTTCATCACATTCTTCTTCTTCTTCTTATTCTTCCTCTTCTTCTTCTACTACTTTTTCTTTTTCTTCTTCTTCTTCTTCTTCTACTCTCCTTTTCTTCTTCTTCTTCTTTCTCTTCTTCTCCTTCCTCTTCTAATTCTTCTTCTTCTTTTCCTTCCACCTCTTCCTCTTCCTCTTCTTCCTCTTTTTCTTCTTCTTTGCCTTCTTCTTCTTCTACTTCTTCTTCTCCTTCTCACATTTCTTCCTGTTCCTATTCTGCATCCTCTTCTACCTCTTCTTCTTCCTCTTTCTCTTCTTCTTCCTTTTCTTCTTTTTCTTCTTCTTCATCTACAACTAATACTACTTCTTCTTCTTCTTCTTCTTTTACTACTTCTACTTTTTCTTCTACTTCTTCTACTTCTTCTTCTTCTTCATCTTCTTCTGCTTCTTCTTGTTCTTCTTGTTCTTAGTCTTCATCTTCTTATGCTTCTTCTTGTTCTTCTTGTTCCTATTCTTCATCTTCTTCTTGTTCTCCTTCTACTTCTTCTTCTTCTTCATCTTGTTCATCTTCTTCGTCTTCTTCCTCTTCTTCTACTTCTTCTTTTTTCTTCTTCTTCTTGTTCTTCTTCCACTTCTTCTTCTTCTTCTTCTACTTCTTATTCTCCATCTTCTTCTACTTCCACTTCTTCTTTTTCTTCTTTCTATTTTTTTCTTCTTTATCCTCTTCTTCTTCTTCTTCTTCTTCTTCTTTTTCTTCTTCTTCTTCTACTACTACTACTTCTTCTTCTCTTTCTTCTTCTTCTTCTTATTCTAATTCTTCTTTTTCTTCTCTTCTTCTTCTTCTTCTTCTACTTCTCATTCTTCTTCTACCTTTTTACTTCCCATTCATCATCATCATCTTCTTCTTCTTCTTCTTTTACATCTTCTTCTTCTTCTTTTTGTTCTTCTTCAACAACTTCTTATTCTTATTCTTCTTCTTCTTGTTTTTCTTCATCTTCATTTTCTTCTTCCTCTTCATCTGCATCTTCGTCTTCTTTTTCTTCTAATTCTTCATCTATTTCTTCCGCTTCTAGTTCTTGTTCTTCTTCATTTTCTTCTTGTACCTCTTCTACATCTTCTTTTTCATTTGCATCTTCTTTCCCATCTTCTACTTGTTGTTCCTCCTCCTCTTCTTCTTCATCTTCTTCTTATTCTTCATCATCATCTTCTTCTTATTCTCCTTCTACATCTTCTTCTTATTTTTCTTCATTTTCTTCTTCTTCTTCTTCTTCTTCTTCATCTTCTTCTACTTCTTCTTCTTCTTCTTTTTCTTCTTCTACTTCTTCCTCTTCTTCTTCTTCTTCTTCGTCTTCTTCGTCTTCTTCTTCGTCTCCTTCTTCTTTGTTTTCTTCCTCTTCTTCTTCTTCTTCTTCTTCTTCTTCATCTTCTTCTTCGTTTTCTACTTCTTCGTCTTCTTCTTCTTCTACTTCTTCTTCTTCTTCTTCTTCTTCGACTTCTTCCTCTTCTTCTTCTTTTCATTCGTCATGTTCTTCGTCTTCTCTTCATCTTCTCTTCATCTTCTTCTTCTTTGTCTTCTTCCTCTTCTTCTTCTTCTTCTTCTTCATCTTCTTCGTCTTCTTCTTCGTCTTCTTCTTCTTCGTCTTTTTCTTCTTCGTCTTCTTTTTCTTCATCATCTTCTTCTTATTCTTCTTCATTTTCTTCTTCTTCATCTTCTTCTTCTTCTCCATCTCCTTGTTCTTGTTCTTCTTCTTCTTCTTCTTCTTCTTCTTCTTCTTTTTCTTCATCCTATTCTTCTTCTTTTTATTCTTTTTCTTTTTCTCCATTTTCTTCTTCTTCTTCTTCCTCTTCTTCTTCCTATTCTTTTTCCTCTTATTCTTCTTCATCATCATCTTGCTCTTCTTTTACTTTTTGTTCCACTTCCTCTTCCTCTTATTCATCTTCTTATTTTCTAACTTCTACATTTTTCCCTTCTTCTTCTTCTTCTTCTTCTTTCTTTTCTTCTTCCTCATTATCTCCTTCTTCTTCTTCTTCTTTTTCTTCTTCTACTACATCTTCTACTTCTTCTTGATCATCTTCTTCCACTTGATCATCATTATCTTCTTCTTTTTCTTGTTCATCTTTTTCTCCTTCTTCTTCCTCTTGTTTTTCTTTTTCTATTTCTTCAAATTCTTCTTTGCCTACTTCATCTTCTACTTCTTCTACTTCTTCTTCTTCTTCTTCTGTTTCTACTTCTGCTTCTTCTTCTTCTTATTACTCTTCTTCTTCTTCTTCTTCTTCTTTTTCTAATTGTTCTTGTACTTCTTCATCTTCTTCAACTTCATCTTAGTCATTATCATCATCTTCTTCTTCTCCTTCTTATTCTTCATCATCATCTTCTTCTTCCTCTTTTTCATCTATTTTTTCTTCTTCTTTGTCCACTTCTTCTTTTCTCCTTCTTCTAGTTCTTCTTCATCATCTTCTTCTTTTTCTTCTTCTTCTTCTTCTTCTCCTTCTTCTTCCTCTTCTTCTACTATTTACTTCTACTACTTATTCTTATTCTTATTCTTCCTCTTCAACTTCTACTTCATTTTATTCTTCTTCAACTTCTTCTTTTTCTTCTTCTTATTATTATTCCTCTACTTCTTCTACTTCATCATCATCTTCTTCTTCATCATCATCTTCTTCTACTTCTTCTTTTCATTCTTCTTCTCCTTCTTCTTCCTTTGCTTATTCTTCTTCTTTTTCTGTACCTCTTCTTCTACTTCTTTTACTTCTTCTTTTTCTTCTACTTGTTTTTCTACTTCATCATCTTTTTCTTCTTCTTCACCCTCTTCTTCTTCTTATTCTCCTCATTGATCATGTTCTTCTTCTTCTAATTTTTCTTCTTTTTCTAATTCTTCTTCTATTACTACTAGTACTACTACTATGTCTTCTTCATCATCATCATCAACATCTTCTTCTTCTTATTCCTCTTCTTCTTCATCATCATCTTCAACTTCTTCTTGTTCTTCTACCTATTCTTCTTCTTCTTCTTTGTCCACTTCTTCTTTTTCTTCTCCTTTTTCTTCTTCTTCTTCTTCTTATTCATGTTTCTCTTTTTCTTCTTCTTTGCCTTCTTCTTATTCTTCTTCCTCTTCTTCTTCTTCTTCTTCTTCTTCTTCTTTTCTTTCTTCTTCTACCACTTCTTTCACTCTGCCTACTTCTTCTTCTGCTTGTTCAACTTCATCTTCTTCCTCTTCTTCTTCTTTTTCTTTTTGCTATTATTCTTCTTGTTCATCTTCTTCTTCTTTTACTTCTTGTTCTTCTTTTTCTTGTTCTTCTTCTTCTTTTTCTTCTTCTTCTTCTTCATCTACATCTTCTTCTTTTTCTTCTTCTTCTTCTTCTTCTTCATCTTCTTCTTCTTTTTCTGCTTCTTCTTCTTCTTCTTCTTCTTTTTCTTCTCCTTCTTATTCTTCTTATTGAACTTCTTTTTTTTTTTCTTCTTCTACATAACATTCTTCTACCTCTTCCTCTACTTCTTCTTCTTCTGCTTCCTCTACTTCTTCTTCTCATTCTTCTTCTTCTTCTTCTTCTTCTTCTTTTTCATCTTCTTGTTGTTCTTCATCCAATTCTTCTTCTTCTTTCACTTCTTATTCTTCGTCTTCTTCTTCAACTTCAACTTCTTCGACTTCTTCTTCTTTCTACTTTTTTGCTTATTATTATTATTATTATTATTATTATTATTATTATTGTTCTTCTACTTCTACTTCTAATTCAACTTCTTCTTATTTTTCCTCTTCTTCTTCTTCTTCTACATTTTCTTCTTCTTAATCTTCTTTTCTTTTTTTACTTCCTCTTCTTCATCTTCTTTTACTTCTCCATCTTCTTCTTCTTATTGTTCTTCTTCTTCTACATTATCTTCTTCTTATTTGGCTTCTTCTTCAACAACTACATCTTCTTCTTCTTCTTCTTCTTCTTCTTCTTCTTCTTGTTTTTCTTCCACTTCTTCTTCTTCTTCTTCATCATCATCTACTTCTTCTATCTCTTCTTCTTCTTCTTCATCAGCATCTTCGTCGTCTTCTTCTTAGTTTCCTTCTTCTTCTACTTCTTTTTCTTCTTCATCTTCTTCTTCTTGTACCTCTTCTACTTGTTCGTTTTCATCTTCTTCTTCTTCCGCATCTTCTTCTTCTTTTCCCTCCTCTTCTTCTTTGTCTTCGTCTTCTTCTTCTTATTCTACTTCTACATCTTATTCTTCTTCTTCTTCTTCCCATTTTCTTCTTCTTCATTATCTTCTTCTTCTTCTTCTTCTTCTTCGCCTTCTTCTTCTTCTTTTTCTTCTTCCTCTTCTTCTATCTGTTCTTCTTTTCTTCCTCTTCTTCATCTTCTTCTTATTTTCCCACTTCTTCTTCCTTCCCTTCTTCTTATTCTTCTTCTTCATTTTCTTTCTCTTCTTCTTCATTTTCTTCTCCCTCTTCTTCTTCTTCTTCTTCTTCTCTTTCTTTTCTTCTTCTTCTTCTACTTCTTCTTCTTCTTCCTCTTCTTCTTCATCCACTTCTTCTTCATCTTCTTCAATGTCATCATCATCATGTTCTTCTTCTTCATCATCATCTTCTTCTTATTTTTCTTGTTCATCTTTTTCTTCTTTGTCGTCCTCTTCTTTTTCTTCTTCTATTTCTTGTGCTTCTTCTTCTTCTACTTCTTCTACTTTTTCTTATTCTTTTTCTTCTTCTTCTTCTTCTTCTTCTTTGCATACTTCTTCTTCCACTAGTTCTACTAGTTCTTCTTCTTT
>JAIUJO010003291.1:32500-33833 GCA_023846275.1 Vanilla planifolia | reverse complement strand
GAAAAAGAAGAAGAAGAAGAAGAAGAAGAAGAATAAGAAGGAGGATAAGAAGAAGTAGACATTGAAAAAGAAGAAGAAGAGGAAGAAGAAGAGGAAGAAGAGGAAGAGGAAGAAGAGGAAGAAGAAGAAGGGGAAGGAGAAGAACAAATGGATGAAGATGAATAAAAGGAAGAATAGGAAGAAGAGCAAGAAGAAGATGTGCAAGAAGGAGTAGAAGAAGAAGAAGAAGAGGAAGAAGAAGAAGAAGAAAGAGTGGAAGAAGAAGATGACAAAGAAGAAGAGGAAGAAGAAGAAGTAGAAGAGGACAAATTAAAAGAAGAAGAGGAAGAGAAGGAGGAGGACGAAGAAGAAAAAGAAGAAGAAGAAGAAAAAAGAAATAAGAAGAATGAGAAGATGTAGAAGAAGCAATAGAAAAAGAAGAAGAGGAAGAAGGAGAAGTAGAAGAGGAATTAGAAGAGGAAGAAGAAGAAGAAGAAGAAGAAGAAGAAGGAGAAGAAGAAGAAGAAGAAGAAAAAGAGAAAGAAGAGGAAGAAGAAGAAGAAGAAGAGAAGAAGAACGGGAAGAAGAAGAAGAAGAAGAAGAAGAAGAAGAAGTAAAAGAATTAGAAGAAGCAGCAGAAGAAGATGATTAAGAAGAAGAAGAAGAAGAGGAAGAAGAAGAAGAAGAAGCAGAAGAAGAAGCAGAAGAAGAATACAAAGAAGAAGAAGAAGAAGAAGAAGAAGAGGAATTGGAAGAAGAATATTAAGAAGATAAAGTAAAAGTAGAAGAAGAAGAAGAAGTAGTAGTAGTAGTAGTAGTAGAAGAAGTAGACGAAGTAGAAAAAGGAGAAGATTAAGAAGAAAAAAAGAAGAAGAAGAGGAAAAAGAAGAAGAAGATGAAGATGAAGAATATGAAGTATAATATAAAGAAGTAGAAGAAGAAGAAGAATAAGTACAATAACAAGATGAAGTAGATGAAGAAGATGAAGATGACGAAGAAGAAGAAGTAGAAGAAGAAGAAGAAGAAGAAGAAGAAGAACAAGAAGAAGAGGAAGAAGAAGAAAAAGAAGGGAAGGACGAAAAGGAGGAGGATGCAGTAGAAGAAGAATGGGAAGAAGATGAAGACGAAAAAGAAGAGGAAGCAGAAGAAGAAGAAGATGATGATGATGAATGAATGAGAAGAAGAGGAAAAAGAAAAGAGAAAAAAATGCTAAGTAAGAAGAAAAATATGTAGAAGAATAAGAAGAAGACGAAGAAGATGAAGAAGACAGAGAAGAAAAAGAAGAAGAAGATGAAGAAGAAGAAGATGAAGAAGCAGAAGAAGAGAACGAAGAAGAAGAAAAAAAGGAAGAAGA
>JAIUJO010003291.1:0-2500 GCA_023846275.1 Vanilla planifolia | reverse complement strand
GAGCAAGAAGAAGAAGAAGATGATGATGAAGAGGAAGAGGAAGAAGAAGAAGCATAATATAAGAAGAAGAAGGAGAAGAAGAAGAGGGAGAAGAAGAAGTAGAAGAAATAAAAGAAGTAGTTGGAAAAGGAGAAGAAGAAGAAGAAGAAGAAGAAGAGGAAGAGAAAAAAGAAGAAGAAGAAGTGGAAGAAAAAGAAGTGGAAGAAGAAGAAGAAAAAGAAGTGGAAGAAGAAGAAGAAAAAGAAAAAGAAGAAAAGAAGAAGAAGAAGAAGAAGAAGAAGAAACAGAAGACGAAGAAGAAGAAGAAGGAAGGAAAGAAAAAGAATATCAAGAGGAAGAAGAAGAAGAAGAAGAAGAAGAAGAAGAAGATAAAAAAGAAGATGAAGATGAAGAAGAAGGGGAAGAAGATAAAAGAAGGAGGAGGAGAAGAAGAAGAAGAAGAAAAAGAAGTTGAAGATGAAGAAGATGAATAAGAATAGATGGAGCAGTAGAAGAACAAGAAGAAGGAGAAATGGAAGAGGAAGAACAAGAAGTTGATGAAGAAGAAGATGAAGATGAATAAGAAGAAGAAGAAGATGAAGATGAAGATGAAGAAGAAGAAGAAGACGAAGTAGAAGGAAAAGAAGAAGAAGTAGAAGAAGAAGACGTAGAAGAAGAAGAAGATGATGATGATGATGATGATGAAGAAAAGAAAGAAGGAACAAGTAGAAGAAGCAAAGATGATGATGATGATGAAGTAGAAGATGATGATGATAAAGAAGAAGAAGAAGAAGAAGAAGTAGAGGAAGAAGAAGAAAAAGAAGAAAAGGTTGAAGAAGAAGAAGAAGGAGAAGAAGAGGAAGAAGAAGAAGAGGAAGAGAAGAAGAAGAAGAAGAAGAAGGAGAAGAAGAAGAAGAACAAAAAGAAGAAGAAGAAGAAGAAGAAGAAGAAGAAGTAGAAGAAGAAGAAGAAGAAGAAGACGGAGGAGGAGAACAAGAAAAAATAGAGGAAGAAGAGGAAGAAGAAGAACAAGAAGAAGAAGAGGAATACAACGAAGAAGAATACGATGAAGAAGAAGATGAAGAAAAAGAAGAAGAAGAAGAAGAAGACAGAGAAGAAGAAGTGGAAGAAGAAGAAGAGGAATTTGTAGAAGATGAAGAATAATAAGATGAACAAGAAGAAGAAGAAGATGATTAACAAGAAGTTGAACGAGAAGAAGAAGAACAAGAGGAAGAAGAAAATGAAGAAAAAGAAGAAGAAGAGGTAGAAGAAGGAGAAGAAGAAGAAGAGAAGAAGAGGAAGAGGAAGAAGAAGAAGATGAAGAACAAGAACAAGAATTAGAAGAAAAGGTGGAAATTGAAGAAGAAGAAGAAGAAGAATAAGAATAAGAAAAAGAAGAAGAAGAAGAGGAAAAGAAAGAAGAAGAAGAAGAAGAAGAAGGAAAAGAAGATGAGGAAGAAAAAGAGGAAGAATAAGAAGAAGAAGAAGAAGAAGAAGAAGAAAAGAAGAAGCATTCGAAAACAAGGAAGAAGAAGAAGAAGAAGAAGAAGAAGCGAAGAGGAAGAAGAACGAGAAGAACAAGAAGAAGTAGTAGAAGAAGAAGAAGGTGAAGAAGAACAAGAATTGGAAGAAGAAGAAGAAGAAGATTAATAAGTAGTGAAAGAAAGAAGAGGAAGAAGAAGAAGAAGAAGAAGAAGAAGAAGAAGATGAAAGAGAAGAAGAAGAAGAAGAGGAAGAGGCAGAAGAAGAAGAAGAACAAGAGGAAGAGGAAGAGAAGAAGAAGAAGAAGGAGAAGAAAAAGAGGAGTGGAGGAGAAGAAGAAGAAGAAGAAGATGAAGAAAGAGAAAAAGTAGAAGGAGAAGAAGTAGAAGAGAATTAAAGAAGAAGAATTAGCAAAGGAGGAAGAAGAAGAAGAAGAAGTAGAAGAGGAAGAAGAACGAGAAGAACAAGAAGAAGTAGGTAGAAGAAGAAGAAGGTGAAGAAGAAAAAGAATTGGAAGAAGAAGAAGAAGAAGAAGGTGAAGAAGAAAAAGAATTGGAAGAAGAAGAAGAAGAAGATTAATAAGTATTGAAAGAAGACGAGGAAGAAGAAGAGAAGAAGAAGAAGAAGAAGAGGAAGAGGCTGAAGAAGAAGAAGAAGAAGAGGAAGACGAAGAAGATGAAGAAGAAGAAGGAGAAGAAAAAAGAGAGTGGAGGAGAAAGAAGAAGAAGAAGAAGAAGATGAGAAGAAGAAGAAGAAAATGAAGAAAGAGAAAAAAGTAGAAGGAGAAGAAGCAGAAGGAGAATTAGAAAAAGAAGAATTAGCAGAGGAGGAAGAAGAAGGAGAACAAGAAGAAGATGAAGAACAAGAAAAAGAAGAAGAAGATGAAGCTGAAGGAGAAGAAGAAGAAAAAGAAGAAAATGAAGAGAGAAGAAGAAGAAGAAGAAGATTATGAAGAACTAGAAGAAGAAGAAGAAGAAGAAGAAGAAGAAGATGATGAAGAATAAAAAGAAGAAGAAGAAGAAGAAGAAGAAGAAGAAAA
>JAIUJO010003616.1:27500-30000 GCA_023846275.1 Vanilla planifolia | reverse complement strand
AAATGGAAGATGACGAAGAGGAAGATGAAGAGGAAGAAGAAGAAGTAGAACAAAAAAAAGAAAAGAAGAGGAAAAAGAAGAAGTGGAAGAAGAAGCAGAGTAAAAACAAAAGAAGAAGAAGAAGAAGATGATGATGATGAAGAAGCAGTAGAAGAAAAATAAGGAGAAGAAGAAGAAGAAGAAGAAGAATAGAAAGAAGAAGAAGATAAAGGAGAGGAAGAAGAGGAGGAACAAAAAGATGAAGAAGAAGGAGAAGTAGAAGAAGAAGAATAATATGGAGAAGAAAATGAAGAAGAAGAAGAAGAAGAAGCATAATTGGATGATGAAGAAGAGGAAGAAGGAGGAGGAAAATCAAAAAAGAAGAGGAGAACAAGAAGAAGAGGAAAAAGAAGAGGAGTAAAAGAACATGAAGAAGAAGGAGAAGAAGAAGTAGAAGGAGAAGCAGGAGATGAAGGATAAGAAGAAGAAGGAGATGATATAGAAGAAGATGATCAAGAAGAAGAAGAAGAAGGAGAAGAAGAAGAAGAAGTAGAAAAAGAATAAGAAGAAGAAGAAGTTGAAGAAGAAGAAGAAGTAGTAGAAGCAGAAGAAGCAAAAGAACGAAGAAGGGGAAGAAGAGGAAAAAGAGGAAGTAGAAGAAGAAGAAGAAGAAGAAGAGGAAGATGTATAAGAAGAAGAAGAAGAAAAACCAGAAGAAGAGGAAGACGAAGAAGAAGAAGAGGAATAAGAAGAAGAAGAACAAGAAGAAGTAGACGAAGAATAAACAAAAGAAGACAAAGAAGAATAAGATGTAGAATAAAAAGATGAAGAAGAACAAGAACAAGAAGGAGAAGAAAAAAGAAGAGAAGAAGTTGGAGAAGAAGAAGAAGAAGAAGAGGATAAAGAAGTAATAGAACGAGTAGGAGAAGCAGAAGACGATGAGGATGTAAAGGAAGAAGAAGAAGAAAAAGAAAAAGAAGAAGAATAAGAAGAAGAAGAAGAAGAAGAACAATTAGAAAAAGAAGAACAAGAAGAAGAAGAGCAAGAAAAATAAGAAGAGAAAGAAGAAGAAGAAGAAGGAGGGGTAGGAGGAGGAGGAGGAGAAGAAGGAGAAGAACTAGTAGTAGAAGAAGATGAAAAAGTAGAAGAAGGTCAAGAAGAAGAAGAAGAAGAAGAAGAAGTAGAAGAAGAGGAAGAAGAAGAAGAAGAAAAAGAACAAAAAGAAGAAGAAGTAGAAGACATGGAAGAAGAATAAGAAGAAGAA
Organism: Vanilla planifolia; assembly: GCA_023846275.1. Classification (NCBI taxonomy): domain Eukaryota; kingdom Viridiplantae; phylum Streptophyta; class Magnoliopsida; order Asparagales; family Orchidaceae; genus Vanilla; species Vanilla planifolia. The sequence continues at coordinate 28,757 of JAIUJO010003616.1, read as the reverse complement.
GAAGAAGAATAAGAAGAAGAAGCAGAACTTGAAGAAGAAGGAGGAGGAGAAGAAGAGCTAGAGTAAGAAGTAGAAGAAGAAGAAGAAGAAGAAGAACAAAAAGAAGTACAAGATGAAGAAGAAGAAGAAGAAGAAGACAACGAAGAAGGTGATGAACATGACTTAGAGGAAGATGAAGAAGAAGAACAACAAGAAGAAGAAGAAGGAGAACAAGAAGAAAAAGTAGAAGAAGAAGAAAAAGAAGAAGAACGAGAACAAGAAGCTATCAAAGAAGAAAATGTTGAAGAAGAAGAAAAACAATAAGTAGAAGATGAAGAGGAAGAATAAGAAGAAGAAGAAGTAGAAGATGAAGAAGAAGAGGAAGTTGAAGTAGAAGTAGAAGAAGTAGAAGAAGAAGTAGATGATGAAGTAGAAAAAGAAGAAGAAAAAGTAAAAGAAGAAGAAGAAGAAAATAGAGAAAAAGAAGAGGAAGAAAAGGAAGAGGAAGAACTGGAAAAAAACCAAGAAAAAACATAGAATAAGAAGAAGAAGAAGTGGAAGAAGAAGAAGACGAAGAAAACAAGTAAAAGAAGAAAAGAAGCAGAAAAAGAAGAAGAAGAAGATGATGATGATGATGAGGGAGAAAAGGAAAAAGTGGAGGAAGAACAAGAAGAAGAAGAACAAGTAGAAGAAAACAAAGAAGAATAAGAAGAAGAAGAAAAATTAGACGACAAACTAGAGGAAGAACATTACAAAGAAGAACAAGTAGAAAAAAAGAAGAATAAGAAGTAGTAGAAGAAGCAATAGAAGAAGAAGATGAAGAAAAGGAAAAAGAAGTAGAAGATGAAGAAGAAGATGAAGAAGGAGAAGAAGAAGAAGAAGGGGAAGAAGAAGAATTGGATGAAGAAGAAGAGGAAGATGAAGAAGAGGAGGAAGAAGAAGAAGAAGAAGAAGAAGAAGTGGACGAATAAGAAGAGGAAGATGAAGAAAAAGAGGAAGATGTAGACGAAGATGAAGACGAAGAGGAAGAAGAGGAAGAAGAAGAAAAATAGGAAGAAGAAGAAGAAGAAGAAGAAGAAGAAGAAGAAGAAAAAGAAGAAGAAGAAAGAGAACAAGAAGGAGATGAAGAAGAAGAAGGAGAAGAAGAAGAAAAAGAAGAAGAAGAAGAAGGAAAAGGAGAAGGAGAAGAAGAAGAAGAAGAAGATAAAGGAATGGAAGGGGAAGGTGAAGTAGCAGAAGAAGAAGAAGAAGAAGAAGAAGGTGAAGGAGAAGGAGAAG
>JAIUJO010003616.1:5000-12500 GCA_023846275.1 Vanilla planifolia | reverse complement strand
GAAGAAGAAGAAGATTAAAAAGTAGAAGAAGAAGAAGATGGAGAAGAAGAATAAGAAGAAGAAGTTGAAGTTGAAGAAGAGGAAGGGGAAGAAGAAGATGTAGAAGATGTAAAAGAAGATACAATAGCAGTAGAGCAAGAGGAAGAAGTAGAAAAAAAGAAGTAGAAGTAGAAGAAGAAGAAGAGGAGGAGGAGAAGGATGAAGAAGAAGAAAAGTGGAAGATTAAGAAGAAATAGAAGAAGAAGAGGAAAAAGAAGAATATGTAGATGAATAAAAAGAAATAGAAGAGGATGAAGAAGAAGAAATAGAAGAATTTGAAGAAAAAGAGGAGGAAAATTTAGAAGAAGTAGAGAAGAAGAAGAAAACAAAGATGAAGAACAAAGAAGAAGAAGAAGAAGAAAAGATGAAGAAGAAGAAAAAGAAGAAGAAGGAGAAGATAAAAGAAAATAATGAAGAAGAAGAAGAAAATGACGAAGATGAAGAAGTTGAAGAAGAAGACGATGAAGAAGAAGAGGACGAAGAACAAGAAGATTTTGAAAATGAACTGAAAAAGACAAAGAAGTAGAAGTAAAACAAGAAGAAGAACAAAAAAGAAAAAAGAAGAAGAAGAAGAATAAGATTTAAAAGAAGATGAATATTAATAATAAGAAGTGGAAGAAAAAGAAGAAGAAGAAGAAGAAGAAGAAGAGGACAAAGGAGAAGAAGAAAAAGAAGAAGAAAAGGAAGAGGAAGAAGAAGAAAAGGAAGAAGAACATGACGAAGAAGAAGAAGATCAAGTAGAGGAATATGGAAAAGCAAAAGGACAAGAAGAAGAAGAAGAAGAAGTGGAAGGAGTAGAAGAAGAAAAAGGAGAAGAAGAGGAAGATGTAGCAATAGTAGTAGTCGTAGTAGTAGTAGAAGAAGAAGAAGAAGAAGAAGAAAGTGAACAAGAGACAGGAGAAGGTGATGAGGAAGAAGAAGGAGAACAAGAAGAAAGAGAAAACAAAGAAGAAGAAGAAAAAGAAGAAGAAGGAGAAGAAGAAGAAGAGGAAGAAGAAGAAAAGGAAGAAGAAGACGAAGAAGAAGTAGAGGAAGTAGAAGAGAAAGAAGAATAAGAAGACGAGGAAGAAGAAGAAGAGAAAGAAGATGTAGTTATAGAAAATGAAGAGGAAAAAGTAAAGGTTGAAATAGCTGTAACAGTTATAGTTGAAGAAGAAGAAGAAGAAGAAGGAGAAGAAGGAGGAGGAGTAGAAGAAGAAGAGGAAGAAGAAGTAGAAAAAGAAGAGGAAGAAGAGGAGGAAGAAGAAGAAGAAGAGGTAGATGAAGAAGAAGACAAAGTTGAAGATGAAAAAGAAGATGAAGAAGAAGAAGAAGAAAGACAAGAAGTTGATGAAGAAAAAGAAGAGAAGGCTGAAGAAGAAGATAATGAAGAAGAAGAAGAAGAAGAAGCAAACGAAGAAGAAGAAATCTAAGAAGAAGGAGAAGAACAAAAAGAAAATAATGAAAAAGAAGAAGATGATGATGATGTCGATGAAAAATAAGAAAAATTAAGAAGTAAGAGAAGATGAATAAGCAAAAAAAGAGGAGGAAGAAGAAGAAGCAGAAAAGAAGAAGAAGATGAAGAGGACGAAGAAGAAGAAGAAGAAGATGGAGAAGAAGAAGAACAACTGGATGAAGAAAAGGAGGATGAACAAGTAGTAGAATGAGAAGGAGAAGAGAAGAAGACAAAGAAGCAAAAGAAGAAGAAGAAGAAAAGAAGAATGACAAGAAGAGGAAGAAGAAGAACAACAACAAGAAGAAGAAGGAGAAGAAGAAGACGAAGAAGAAGAAGAAGATGTAGAAGAAGAAGAAGATCAAGAAGAAGAAGAAGAAGAAGATAAAGATTTAGAAGAAGAAGAAGTAGAAGAGGAAGATGAAGGAGAAGGAGAAAAGATGAAAATGTAGAAAAAGAAGAAGAAGAAGAACAAGAAGAAGGAGAAGAAGAAAAAGATAAAAAAAAGAGGAAAAGGAAGAATAAGAAGAAAAAGAAGTAGAAGAAGAAGAAGAAGAAGAAGATGATGATGATGAAAAAGAAGAAGAAGAAGAAGAAGTTGAGGAAGAAGAAGAAGAAGAAGAAGACGTTGTGGAAGAAAAAAGAGGAGAAGAAAAAGTAGAATAAGAAGAAGAAGAAGAATGAGAAGAAGAAGAAGTAGAAGAAGGAGATAAAGAAGAAGAACATTAAGAAGAAGAAGGAGAAGTAGAAGAAGAAGAAGAAAGCGAAGAAGAAGAAGAAGAGGAGGAAGAAGAAGAAGAAGAAGAGGAAGAAGAATATCAAGAAGAAGAAGAAGAAGAAGATGAAGAAGGAGAAGAAGTAAAAGAAGAAGAAGATGATGATGATGATGATGATGAGGAAGAAGATGACGAAGATGAAGAAGAAGTGAAGAAGAAGAAGAAGAAGTAGTAGTAATGGAAGAAGGAGAAGAAGAAGTACAAGAAGTAGAAGAAGTGGAAGAAGGAGAAGGAGAAGAAGAAGAAGAAGAAAAAGGAGTCGGAGGAGGAGAAGAAGAAGAAGAAGAAGAAGTGGAATAAGAAAAAGAATGAGAAGAAAATGAAGAAGGTGAAAAAGCAAAGGAAGAAGAATAAAAAGCGAAGCAAGAAGAAGAAGAAGAATAAGAAGAAGAAGAAGAAGAAGAAGAAGAAGAAAGAGAAGAAGAAGAAGAAGAAGAAGGAATTGAAAAGGACAAATAAAAATTTGATGAAAAAGTAGAAGAATAAGAAGGAGAAGAACAGGATGATGAAGAAGTAGATGAAGATGGAGAAGAAGAAGAAGAAGAAAGAGAAAAAGGAGAAAAAAGTTGCAGTGGAAGAAGAAGAATAATAAGAATAAGAAGAAGAAGAATAAAAAGAAGGGAAAGAAGAAGAAGAAGAAGCAGAAGAAGAGGAAGAAGAAGAAGAAAAAGAAAGGGAAGGAAAAAAAGAAGAACCGTAAGCAAAAGAAGAAGAAGAAGAAGAAGAAGAAGATTAAGAAAAGAAGGAGAAGGAGAAGAAGAAGAAGAAGAGTAAAAGGAACAAGAAGAAGAAGAAGAAGTAGAAGAAGAGGAAGAAAAAGAAGAAGAAAAAAAGGAAGAAGAAGAAGAAGAAGAAGCAGCAGAGTAGAGGAAGAAGAACAAGAGAAAGAGGAGCAAGAAAAAGTGGAAGAAGAAGATGAAGAAGAAGAAGAAGAAGAAGAAGAAGAAGAAGAAGATGATGATGATGATGAGAATGAAGAAGTAAAGGATTAGAAGGAAACAAAGAAGAAGAAGAAGAAGAATAAAATGAAGAAAAAGAAGAACAGGAATAAGAGGAAGAAGTAGTGGTGGTAGTAGTAGTAGTAGTAGTTGAAGAAGAAGAAGAAGAACAAGAAGAAGAAGAAGAAAAAGAAGAAGCAAAAGAAGAAGAAGAGGAAGAAGAAGAAGAACAACAAGAAGGTGAAAAAGAAGAAAAGGAAGAAGAAGAAAAAGAAAAAGAAGAAGATGAAGAAGTAGAAAAAGAAGGTGAAGAAGAAGAAGAAGAAGAAGAAAAGAAGAAGAAGTAGAAGAATAAGAAGAGAAGGAACAAGGAGGAGATGAAGACGGAGAAGATGAAGAAGAAGTAGAAGAAGAGGAAAAAGAAGAACAAATAGAAGAAGAAGAAGAAGAAGAAGAAGAAGAAGAAAGAGAAGAAGAAGGACACGAAGAAAGAGAAGTTGTAGAAGAAGAAGAGGAAGCAGAAGAAGAGAAGAAAAAAGAGGAGAAAATGAGGAAGTAGAAGAAGAAGGAGAAAAATAAGAAGAACAAAAAGAAAAAGTAGTAAAATTAGAAAAAAAAGAAGAATAAGTAGAAGAAGAAGATGAAGGAAGAGGAGGTGGAGGATGAAGAGAAAAAAAAGGAGGTAGTCTTAGTAGAAGAAGATGAGGAAGAAAAAGAAGAAGACAAGAAGGAGAGCAAGAAGAAGAAGTTGAAGAAAAGGAGATGCAGAAGGAGAAGCTAAAGAAGAAGAAGAAGAAGAACAAGATGATGATGATGAAAAAGTAGAGGAAGACAGAGAAGAAGATGAAGAAGAAGAAGAAGAAGAAGAGGGGAATAAGGTGATGAAGAAGAAGATGAAGAAGAAGACGAGGAGGGAGAAGAAGAAGTGGAAGGAGAAGAAGAAGATGAAGACGATGGTGATGATGATGAAGAAAAAGGAGAAGATGAAGAAGAAGTAGAACAAAAAGTTGAAGAGGAGGAATAAGAAGAAGTGGAAGAAGAAGAAGAAGAAGAAGAAGAAGACAAAGAAGAAGAAGAAGAAGAAGAGATGAAGAATAAGAAGAATAAGAATAAGAAGAAGAAGGAGAAGAAGAAGTAGAATAAGGAGAAGAAGAAGGAGAGGAAGGAGTAGACGAAGAAGAAGAAGAAGAAGTAGAAGTAGAAGTAGAAGATGATGAAGAGAAAGAATAAGAAGAAGAAGAAAAGTTGAAGAAGTAGAAGAAGAAGAAGAAGAAGAAGAAGAAAAAGATGAAGAAGAAGAAAAAGAATAAGAGAAAAACTACAAGAAGAAGAGGACAAAGGAGAGGAAGAGGAAGAAGAAGAAGAAGAAGAATTGGAGCAAGAAGAGGAAGAAGAAGAAGAAGAAGAAAAAAAAAAGAAGAAGAAGAACAAAAAGAAGTGCAAGAAGAGGAAGAAGAATAAGAAGAAGAAGACGTTGATGAAGAAGAAGAAATAGAAGAAGAAGAAGAAGATTAAGAAGAAGATAAAGGAGAAGAAGAGAAAGAGAAAGAAGACACAAGAAGATGAAGAAGAAAAAGATGAAGAAGTTGGAGAAGAAGGAGAATAGGAAGAAGAAGTGGAAGAAGAAGAAGGAGGAGAAGAAGAAGAAGGAGAAGAAGAAGAGGAAGACGAAGATGGAGAAGGAGAAGAGGAAGATGTAGAAGAAGAATTAGAAGGAGAAGAAAAAAAGGTGAAGAAAAAAAGGTGAAGAAAAGGAAGAAGAAGTGGATGAAGAAGAAGGCGATGAAATATAGAAGAATGAGAAGGAGAAGTAAAGGATGACAAAATAGAAGATGAAGAAGAAGAAGGAGAAATAAGAAGAAGAGAAAGAGGTAGAAGAAGAAGAAGAACAAAAAGATGTGGAACAAGAAGAAGAAGAAGAAGATGAAAAAGAAGAAAGAAAAGAACAAGAAGAAGAAGTGGAAGAAGAAGAAGAAGAAGGAGAAGATGTAGAAGATGGAGAAGAAGAAAGAGGTGAAGGAGGAGGAGGAGGAAAAGAAGAAGAAGAAGAAGAAGAAAAAGAAGAAGAAGAACAAGAAGAAAAAGAAGAAGAGGACGAAGAAGAAGAAGAGGAACAAGAAAAAAAAGAGAAGAAAATGAAGAATAAGAAAAAGCGGTAGAAGAAGAGAAAGAAGAAAAGAAAAAGAAGAAAAAGAAGAAGTGGATGAAGAAGAAGGCGATGAAAAAGAGAAGAATGAGAAGGAGAAGAAGACGATGATGAAGAAAAAGATGATAAAGAAGAAGAAGGAGAAAGAAGAAGCAGAAGAGGAGGAAAAAGAAAGAAGAAGAAGAGGAGGAAGAGGAAGAAAAAGAAGAAGTAGAACAAGAACAAGAAAAAAAGGAAGTAGAAGAAGAAGAAGCAGGAGGAGGAGTAGAAGGAGGAGGAGGAGTAGAAGGTCGACAAGGAGTTGGAGAAGGAGAAGAGTAAGAAGAAAAAAAGAAGATGATTAAGTAGTCGTAGTAGTAGTAGTAGTAGTAGTAGAAGAAGAAGAAGAAGAAGAAGAAGAAGAAGAATAAGAAAACAGGAAGGAGAAGAAGAAGAAGAAGTAGTAGTTGAAGAGGGGCAAGAAGAAGAAGTAGAAGAAGAGGAAGAAAAGATGTAGAAGTAGAAGAAGAAGAACAAGAAGAAGAAGAAGAATATGATAAAGAAGAGGAAGAAGAAGAAGGAGAAGAAGTAGAAGAAGAAGAAGAAGAAGAGGAAGAAGAGGAAGAAGAAGAATAAGAAGAAGAAGAAGAAGTAGAAGAAGAGGAAGAAGAAGATGAAGCAGAAGATGAAGGAGAAGAAGAGAATGAAGAAGTAAAAGGATTAGATGGAGAAGAAGATGACGAAGAAGAAGAAGAAGAAAAAGAAGAAGAAGAAGAGGAAGAAGAAGAAGAAGAAGAAAAGATTAAGAAGAAGAAGAAGAAGAAAAAGAAGAAGAAAAGGTAAAACAATAAGAAACAAAAGAAGAAAAAGAATAAGAATAAGAATAAGAACAAAAAAAGGAAGAAGATGATGAAGAAGAAGAAATAGAAGAAGCGGTAAAAAAAGAAGAGGAAGAATAAGAAGTAGAATTAGAAGAAGAAGAATCAGAAGTAGAAGATGAAGAAGAAAATGAAGAAACAGAAGAAGTAGTAGAAGAAGAAGAAGAAGTAAAAGAAAAGAAGATTAAGATGATAACAAAGAGAATAAAGGAGGAGGAGATGAAGAGGAAAACAGAGAAGAAAAAGAAGAAGTAGAAAAAGATGAAAAGAAAAAGAAAGAGAAGAAGAAGAAGAATAATAAGTTGATGAAGAAGAAGAGGATGCAGAAGAAGAAGAATTTGAAAGAGAAAGGAAGAAGATGAAGAAGCAGTAGAAGAAGAATAGGAAGAACAAGAGGAAGTAGAAGAAGGAAATGATCATGAAGAAGATGAAGAAGCAGAAGAGGGAGAAGAAGAAGAAGAAGAAGAAGAAGAAGAAGAGGAAGAAGAAGAAGAAGAATAGGAAAAAGAAGAAGAAGGAGAAGAAGATGACGAAGAAGAAGGGGATGAAAAAGAAGAAGTTGAAGAAGAAGAAGAATAATAAGAAGGAGAAGAATAAGAATTAGAATAAAAAGAAGAAGAAGAAGAAGAAGAAGAAGGAGAAGAAGGAGAAGAAGAAGAGGAAGAAGAAGTAGAAGAAGATGAAGAAGAAGTAAAAGAAGAAGTGGAAGATGAAGAAGAAGAAGTAGAAAGAGAGGAAAAAGAAAATGAAGAAGGTGAAGATGAAGTAGAAAAAGAAGAAGAACAAGTAGAAGAAGAAGATGTTGATGAAGTAGTGGAAGAAGCAGAAGAAGAAGAGGTAGAAGAAGTAGTAATAGTAGTAGAAGAAGATGACGACGATGAAGAAAGAAGTAGAATTTGTAGAAGAAGGAGAAGAAGAAGGTAAAAAAGTAGAAGATAAAGAAAATGTAGAAGAAGAAGAAGAAGAAAAAGTTGAAGAAGGAGAAGATTAAGAATAAGAAGAAGAAGAAGTGGAAGAAGAAGAAGAGGTAAAAGAACAGGAAGAAGAGGAAGAAGAGGAAGAAGTAGAAGAAAAAGAAGTAGAAGAAGAAGAGGAAGAAGAAGTAGAAGAAGAATGGGTAACTAAAGAAGCAGAAGAATAATAAAGATAAAAAGATGACGAAGAAGAAGAAGAGGAGGAGTAAGAAGAAGAAGAGTATGGAGAAGAAGTGGAAGAAGAAAATGATGAAGAAGTAAAAGAAGAAGAAGAAAACAAAGAAGAGGAAGAAAAAGAAGAAAACGATGATGAAGAAGAAAATCATGAGGAAGGGGAA
>JAIUJO010002226.1:32500-33899 GCA_023846275.1 Vanilla planifolia | reverse complement strand
AGAAGGCGAAGAAGAAGGAGTAGAAGAAGATGAAGAAGCAGAAGAAGAATAAGAACGAGAAGAAGTAGAAGTAGAAGAAGAAGAAGAAGAAGAAAAAGAAGGAGAAGAAGAAGAAGAAGGAGAAGGAGAAGAAGAAGAAGAAGGAGAAGAAGAAGGAGAAGAATAAAGAGAAGAAGAAGGAGAAGAAAGAGAAGGAGAACAAGAAGAAGAAGAAGAAGAAGAAGAAAGAAAAGCAGAAGTAGAAGAAGAAGTAGAAGAAGAAGGAGAAGAAGAAGGAGAAGAAGAAGGAGAAGAAGCAGAAGAAGAAGAAGAAGAAGAAGAAGAAGAAGGGGAAGAAGAAGAAGAAGGGGAAGGAGAAGAAGAAGCAGAAGGAGAAGAAGAAGAAGAAAAAGAAGAAGATGGCGATGAAGAAGTAGAAGAAGATGAAGAAGAAGGTGAAGGGGAAGGAGAAGAAGAAGAAGAAGAAGAAGGAGAAGAAGAAGGTGAAGAAGAAGGAGAAGAAGAAGATGAAGAAGTAGAAGAACAATAAGAACGAGAAGAAGTAGAAGTAGAAGAAGAAGAAGAAGAAGAAAAAGAAGGAGAAGAAGAAGAAGAAGGAGAAGGAGAAGAAGAAGAAGAAGGTGGAGAAGAAGGAGAAGAATAAAGAGAAGAAGAAGTAGAAGAAAGAGAAGGAGAGCAAGAAGAAGAAGAAGAAGAAGAAGAAAGAAAAGCAAAAGGAGAAGAAGAAGTAGAAGAAGAAGGAGAAGAAGAAGGAGAAGAAGAAGGAGAAGAAGCAGAAGAAGAAGAAGAAGAAGAAGAAGAAGCGGAAGAAGAAGAAGAAGGGGAAGGAGAAGAAGAAGCAGAAGGAGAAGAAGAAGAAGAAAAAGAAGAAGAAGGCGATGAAGAAGTAGAAGAAGATGAAGAAGAAGGTGAAGGGGAAGAAGAAGAAGAAGAAGAAGAAGAAGAAGAAGAAGAAGAAGAAGAAGGAGAAGAGAAGAAGAGGAGAAGAAGAAGGAGAAAGAGAAGGAGAACAAGACGAAGAAGAAGAGGAAGAAGAAGAAGGAGGAGGAGGAGAAAGAGAAGAAAAAGGAGAAGAAGGAGATGGATAAGAAGAAGGAGGAGAAGAAGGAGGAAGAGGAGGAGGAGGAGGAGAAGAAAAAGAAGTAGGACAAGAAGAAGAAGAAGAAGAAAAAGAAGAAGAAGAAGGAGAAGAAGAAGAAGAAGAAGGAGAAGAAGTAGGAGAAGAAGAAGGAGAAGAAGAAGTAGTTGAAGAAGAAGGAGAACAAGAAGGAGAAGAAGAGAAAGGAGAAGAAGAAGGAGAAGAAGAAGAAGAAGAAGAAGAAGAAGAAGAAGAAGAAGAAGAAGAAGAAGAAGAAGATTAAGGAGAAGTAGAAGGAGAAGTAGAAGAACGAGAAGAAGA
>JAIUJO010002226.1:17500-20000 GCA_023846275.1 Vanilla planifolia | reverse complement strand
GAAGGAGAATAAGATGTAGAAGAAGGAGAAAAAGAAGAAGAAGAAGGAGAAGAAGAAGGAGAAGAAGAAGGAGAAGAAGAAGAAGAAGAAGAGGAGAAGAAGGAGAAGGAGAAGAAGAGGAAGAAGAATAAGGAGAAGATGAAGAAGAAGAAGAAGAAGTAGAGGAAGAACGAAGGAGAAGAAGAAGAAGGAGAAGAGGAAGAAGAGGAAGAAGAAAGTAGAGAAGAAGAAAAAGAAGACGGAGAAGAAGAAGAAAAAGAGGAAGGAGAAGAAGAAGAAGTAGAAAAAGAAGAATAAGAAGGAGAAGAAGAAGGAGAAGAAGAAGAAGAACAGGAGAAGAAGAAGAAGAAGAAGGAGAAGAAGGAGAAGAAGAAGAAGAGGAAGGAGAAGATGAAGAAGAAGAAGAAGTAAGAAGGAGAACTAGAAGAAGAAGTAGGAGAAGGAGGAAAAGAAGAAGAAGAAGGAGAAGTGGAAGAGGAAAAAGGAGAAAAAGAAGGAGAATATGGAAAAGAAGAAAAAGAAGAAGAAGAAGAAGAAGAAGTGGAAGAAGAAGGAGAAGAACAAGAAGAAGAAAGAAAAGAGGAAGAAAAAGGAGGAGAAAAAGAAGAAGAAGAAGGAGAAGAAGAAGGAGAGGAGGAGGAGGAGAAGAGAAGAAGAAGAAGTAGAAGAAGAAGGAGAAGAAGCAGAAGGAGAAGAAGAAGAAGAAGAGGAAGAAGAAGATGGAGAAGAAGAAGGACAAAAAGAATAAGAAGAAGAAGAAGAAGGAGAATAATAATAATAATAAGAAGAAGCAGAAGAAGGAGAAGGAGATGAAGAAGAAGAAGAAGAAGGAGATGTCGAAGGAGAAAAAGAAGGAGAAGAAGAAGAAAAAGAAAAAGGAGAAGAAGAAGAAGTAGAAGAGGAAGAAGAAGAAGAAGGAGGAGAAGAAGAAGAAGAAGAAGAAGGAGAAGAAGAAGAAGAAGGAGAAGAAGAAGGCGAACAAGAAGAGGAAGGAGAAGTGAAAGAAGAAGAAGGAGAATAAGTAGAAGAAGTAGAAGAAGAAGGAGAAGAAGAAGGAGAAGTTGAAGAAGGACAAGTGGGAGATGGAGAAGAGGAAGAAGAAGGAGAAGGAGGAGAAGAAGAAGGAGAAGAAGAAGACGAAAAAGGAGGAGGAGGAGGAGGAGAAGAAGAAGATGGAGAAGAAGGAGAAGAAGGAAAACTTGAAGAAGGAGAAGATGAAAAAGGAGAGGAATGAGAAGAAGAAGATAGAGAAGAAGCAGAAGAAGAAGGTGGAGGAGAAGAAGTAGAAGAGGAAGAAGAAGAAGAAGAAGAAGAAGGAGAAGAAAAAGAAGGAGAAGAAGAAGGAGAAGAAGAAGAAGAAGAAAAAGAAGGAGTAGGAGAAGAATAAGAGGAAGGAGAAGAAGTAGAAAAAGAAGAAGGAGAAGATGAAGAAGGAGAAGAAGAAGAAGAAGAAGAAGGAGAAGAAGGAGGAGAAGAAGGAGGAGAAGTAGAAGAAGAAGGAGAAGAAGAAGAAGAAGAAGAAGAACAAGAAGAAGAACAAGAACGAGAAGAAGATGATGATGATGAGAAGAAGAAGAAGAAGGGGAAGTAGTTGAAGGACAAGAGAAGAAGAAGAAGGAGAAGAAGAAGGAGAAGAAGAAGAAGGAGAAGAAGAAGGAGAAGAAGAAGAAGGAGAAGAAGAAGGAGAAGAACAAGGAGAAGTGGGAGAAGGAGGAGAAGAAGAAGGAGAAGAAGAAGGAGAAGAAGAATGAGAACAAGAAGAAGAAGAAGAAGGAGAAGAAAAAGGAGAAGGAGAAGAAGGAGAAGAAGAAGAAGAAGAAGAAGAAGAAGGAGGAGAAGAAGAAGAAGTAGAAGAAGAAGGAGAAGAAGAAGAAGAAGAAGTAGAAGAAGAAGGAGAAGAAGTAGAAGAACGAGAAGAAGAAGAAGAAGAAGAAGAAGAAGAAGAATGAGATGAAGAAAAAGGAGAAGAAGAAGGAGGCAGAGGAGGAGGAGAAGAAGGGGAAGAAGAAGAAGAGGGAGAAGAAGGAGAAGAAAAAGGAGAAGAAGTAGAAGAAGGAGGAGAAGAACAAGAAGGAGGAGAAGAAGGAGAAGGACAAGTAGGAGAAGAAGGAGAAGAAGAAGAAGAGAAGAAAAAGAAGGAGAAGAAGAAGGAGAAGAAGAAGCAGAAGGAGGAGAAGAAGAAGAAGAAAAAGAAGAAGGAGAAGAAGAAGGAGAAGAAGAAGAAAAAGAAGGAGAAGGAGAAGACGGAGGAGAAAAAGAAGAAGGAGAAGGAGAAGGAGAAGGAGGAGGAGGAGAAGAAGAAGAAGAAGAAGAAGAAGAAGAATGAGAATTTGAAGAAGATGAAGAAGAAGAAGTAGGAGAAGAAGAAGAAGAAGAAGGAGGAGAAGGAGAAGGAGAAGAAGGAGAAGAGCAGAAGATGGAGAAGAAGAAGGAGAACAAGGAGTAGGAGAAGAAGAAGAGGAAGAAGAAGAAGAAGAAGGAGAAGTAGAAGGAGCAGGAG
>JAIUJO010002226.1:5000-7500 GCA_023846275.1 Vanilla planifolia | reverse complement strand
CTCTACTTCTTCTTCTCCTTCCCCTTCTTCCTCATCTTTTATCTCTTCTTGGTATTCTTTTTCTTCTTCTTCATCTTCTTCTTCTTCTTCTTCTCTATCCTCTTCTTCTTCTTCTTCCTCTTCTTCTCTTCTTCTTCTTCTTCTTCTTCTTCTTCTTCTCCTTGTACTTCTTCTTCCTCCTCTTTTTCTTCTTCTTCTTCTTCTTCCACTTCATCTACTTCTACTTTTGCATCTTCTTCTTCTTTATCTTCTTATTCATCTTCTTCTTCTTCTTTTACTACTTCTTCTTCTTCTTTCTCTTCTTCTTCTTCTTCTTTTTGTTCTTCCTCTTCTTCCTTCTTTTGTTCTTCTTCTTCTTCTTCTTCTTCTTCTTCTTCTTGTTCCTCTTCCTCTTCTTCTTCTTCTTTTCCTTCCTATTCTTCCTCTTCTTCTTCCTCCTCTTTTTTTCCTCTTCTTCTTTGCCATCTTCATCTTTTTCTTCTTCTGCTTCATCTTTTGCTTCTTTTACTTCTTCATTTTCTTTTTCTTCTTCTTCTTCATCAACTTCTTCTTCTTCTTTTTCTTCTTCCTCTTTTTATTCCTTTTCTTCTTCTTTTTCTTCTTCTACCACTTTTTCTTCCTCTTTTTCCTCATCATCTTCTTCTTCTTCATCTTCTTCTTCCACTTCTTTTTCTTCTTCATTATCTTCTTATTTTTGTTTTTCTTCTTCTTCTTCGTTTTTCTTTTTCTTATTCTCGTTCTTCTTCTTCTACTACTACTTCCTCTTCTTCTTTCTCTTCTTCTTCTTCTTCCTCTTCTTCTTCCTCTTATTCTTCTTCTTCTTCTTCCTCTTCTACTTCATCTTCTTCTTCTTTTTCTTCTTCCCCTTCTACTTCCTCTTCAGCTTCAACTTCATCTTCTTCTTCATCTTTTTCTTCTTTTTCTCCTTGGTCTTCTCCTATTTCTTTTTCTTCTTCTTCTTCCTCTTATTCTTCTTCTTCTTCTCCTCCTCCTCCTCCTCCTCCTTCCTCTTTCTCTTCTTCCTCCTCTGTATCTTCTTCTTCTTCTTCTCCTTCTACTATTATTGGTACTTTTCTTCTTCTTCATCATCATCATCATCTTCTTCTTCTTCTTCTTCTTCTTCTTCTTCTTCTTTTCCTTCTTCTTCTCCTTCTTTCTCTTCACCTTCTTCTTCTTTTTCTTCTTCTTCTTCTTCTTGTTCTTTTTCTTTTCCTTCTTCCACTTCTTCTTCTTCTACCTCTTCTTCTTATTCTTCTTGCTCTCCTTCTTCTTCTTGTTCTTCTTCTTCTTCATCATCATCATCATCTTCCCCATCTCCTTCTTCTTCTTTTTCTTCCTCTTCTTGATCTTCTTCTTCATCATCTATTTTTTCTTCTTCTACTAAATATTCTTCTTCATCATCATAATCTTGTTCTTCTTTTTCTTCTTCTTTTTCTCATTATTCTTCTTCTTCAACATCTTCTTCTTCTTCTTCTTCTTCCTCTTCATCATCATCATCATCATCTTCATCTTCTTCTTCTTCTTATTCTAATTCTCCTTCTTGTTCTTCTTCTTCTTCTTCTTCCTCTTCATCATCATCATCATCATCTTCATCTTCTTCTTCTTCTTATTCTAATTCTCCTTCTTGTTCTTCTTCTTCTCCTTCTTCTCCTTCTTTTGCTTCTTCTCCTTCTCCTCCTTCTTCTTCTTTTACTTCTTCTTCTTCTTCTTCTACTGCTTTTTCTTCTTCTTCTTCTTCAACTTCTTGTTCTTGTTCATTTTTTCTTCTTCTTGTTCTTCTACTACTTCTTCTTGATCTTCTCTTTCTTCTTCTTCTTCTTCTTGCTCTTCTTTTTTTTTTTCTTCTGCTTCTTCTTCTTCGTCTTCTTCTTCTTCTTCTTCGTCTTCTTCTTCTACTTCTTCTTCTTCTCCTTCTTCTTCTTCTTCTTCTTCTCCTTCATCTCCTTCTTCTTCTTCTTCTTCTTCTTCTTCTATTTTTTCTTTTTCTTATTTTCTTCTTCTCCTTCTTCTTGTTTTTCTTCTTTTTCTTCTTCTTGTTTTTTAATTTCTTCTTCTTCTTTTTCTCTATCTTCTTCTTCTTCATCATCATCTAATACTACTACCACTTCTTTTTCTCCATCTTCTTCTTGGCCTTCTTCCTGTACTTCTTCCTCTTGTTCTTCTTCTCCTTTCCCATCTTCGCATCATCTAGCACTCCTTATTCTTTTTCTTCTTTTTCATCATCATCTTCTTCTTCTTCTTCTCTACATTCTTCTTCTTCTTCTTCTTCTAATTCTTCTTCTTCATCTTCTTCCATTTCTTCTCCTTCTCGTCTTCATCATCTACTTCTTTTTTTAATCTTTTTCCACTTCTTCTTCCTCTTCTTGTTGTTGTTCTTCTTCTTCTACTTCCTCTTGTTCTTCTTTTTCATCTTCTTTTTCATCTTCTTTTTCTTCTTCTTCTTCTTTTTCTCAACTTTCTTATTATTCTTCTTCTTCTTCCTTCTCCTCTTATTCTTATT
>JAIUJO010003765.1:10000-33901 GCA_023846275.1 Vanilla planifolia | reverse complement strand
TTCGGCTTTGCCTGCGGCCTGAATTCCTTTGGACTACGGGTGCCCCTTCCGGGTCAGTCAACAAATTTTTTTTATTTTTTATTTTTTTAAATTTCTAAAAGCCTGGATGGGCCAGTGGTCGGATTGGGTTAACCCGCCCAATGGTACAATAAAAAATCGAGAGAGTAATGTTGCTTTAGGGTATTTTGTTAGAAAATTTGTGCAAAAATTTTAAATATAAGTGTTCCAAAATAATTTTATATTATCATAGTATTATAAGTTTTCTAAATGTCTATGACGAGAAATTCATGAGAAATAATTCTTAAATAATTTTAAAAAATCAAATTCCAATGTTTATACATTTCGTCAATAATGCCTGGCCCAAAAATAAAAATTCAATAATTATTAATTTTATAACATTTTTAAATATTAACACTACTAGTGTGCAACATCATCTCAAAATTTGTCCATATCAAATTTAAGAAAAATAAAAACAAAATCAAGTATGAAAACTTTAGTGCATGCATTCAATATTCTTGAAGCATGCCATGACTCCAAGAGCCTTGAAGACCACTATTTTAGACATTTAAAGTTCATGGCTTGTCTTAATTAATTATTAACAATTTTGTTTAGAGCAAGCCCATATGAAATATAAACATTTATGCTCAACTCATCAAACACAAGGTTGTAACATATATAACCATATAAAATAAACATTTTGAAGAAATGATAAAAATTTTGCAAAAAAAATAAAAATTTAAGATACTAAGAAGATCAGATGTAACATCCTTGACCAATAAATCAATTATGGCTCAAAAGATCTTATAAAGCATGCTGAAATGATAGAAAGAAAAAATATTGAAAAATAATAAAATTAATAGTTAGATGGATGGAAATAGTTAAACTAAGTCTAAAGATGCTTGCTTCATCTCAATAATATCCTAATTAGATTAATTTAGAATTAGAAATAAAATAAAATAAATAGTAATTCATTATTATTTTAAAAGCAAGTAAATATATATTTAAATTAAAATGAGAAAAATTAAACAATCATAATCTAACCAAATGAAATACATATAAAGGTCACAAAATAGAAGAATTAGTGTTACATAGTAATGTAAAAAAATCAATGGATATAATTTAAAGAATAAAGATAAATTATATAGGATGGTTGCCTCTAATAACACTATGGAGCTCACATATAACAATCTTGATCAACAAATCAGATACAGGTGAAAATATCTCGTAAATCATGCAAAAACCCTAAAAAACTTAAAAATTTAGAAATATTAAAATAAATCTTTAATTTGATAGAGCTATTATATAGGGCCAATGTTTTCTGTTTCATCTTTATCAAATGCCATTTGGAATTACTATTAGTTTCCAAAATAAGCTAGTATAAATACCTACAAATTATAATTTTAGTATTAACAAAATTTGCATTGAAGTTTAAATATTATAAATTTAATCAATGTGACATGTTTAAATCAAGGAATTATAAAGTTCACACCATAAGGGAATTTATGTTTAATAATAATATAACAACATAAAAAAAAATAAATTCAACAAAAGAGTTAAATTGCATGAGATAGTTGTATTCCAAGATATTAAGAGAGCAAGTGTAATATCCTCGATCATCAAATAGCATAACAATCAAAATATCTTTTGGAACATGGAAAAGTGCCCAAGAATAAATTATTAAAAAATAATAAGAATCAATATCCAATAACACTGAGCTCATGGAGAAGTGTCCAACGACAAATGTTTTTATCTGGATAGAAACTTCAGAGGAATTATTATGAATTATAAAATTTAAAATCTGTAAATATAATTAATTTAAAATTAATATTTATTAAAGATAAAATGAGATAAATTAATACAACATAATATAATTAAATCAAAGTGATACAAATTTAAAAAGAGTGGAGAATTAGAGTTTCATAGTCACACAACAAAATTAAAGAAAAACATTTTATGAAAAGAGATATCTTGCATCGAAACATTGCACCAAAAAATACTAAGGAGGTTAGGTGCAACATCCTTCATGATTAAATTAAATACAAATCAAAATGCCTAGTAATTCATACTGAAACAAAATTTAAAAAAGTTTCAAAACATTTAAAAATAATAAATAAATTTTATAGAGTTTGTCAAGTCATGTCCAAAAATACTTTTTTGCCACAATTGAATCTTATTTGGAACTACTTTAAATTAGAAAATTATATTAGAGTAAATTATAAAAAAATCTTTTGACAATAACTAAACACATTATGATGCTAAACTAAGATAATGTAAACTCAACAAATAAAAGCAAAACGTTTCAAGATTTTAAAATTACAAAGCAATATAATGAAATAAAAGAAAAAAAGGTTAAAAAAATTAATAAATTATACAAAAACTTGAATTCAAGGTACCAAGCAGATGGAGTCTAACTTTCTTAATCATCAAATCAAGATGAGCCAGAAAACCTTATAAAGAATGTAAAACCTTAGAAAATAAAATAATTTAATTTTAAAAAGGGATTATTACATCAAAAAGATCTAATTGAGATGAATTCAATGATTTTTGTTTCATCTTGATGGTACTTCATTTTTAATAATTATGACTTACAAAAGTAATAAAATATAAAAAATAATAAATTAATATTTTAAAATCTGGAAAATTTATATTAAGGTTAAATTGAAATAAAATTTTTTTAAATGTCACATAAAAATAGAATTAGAGTTTCATAATAATATGGTCAATAGAAAAAAAAAATTAAACAAATGTTGTTGTTTTTATAAGAAAGTAGAATTTGAAGATACAAAATAGTTCAAGTATGACATTCTCATTCGTAAAATAAAGTACAAATCAAAATATGATAATGAATGCAAACAAAATAACAAAGTAGTTCTAAATTATAATATTAAAAATTTATTGAGATAAAATTGATAAAGGCAAATTTAATGAAGTTGTTAATCTCAATCAGATCTTGTTTGAAATTACTATGAATCACCAAAGTAGATAAGCTTAAATGAACATAAATTATTATTTTAATATTTAGTAAACATATGACAAAATTAAAATGAGATAAATTAGAGCAATGTAACATAAAAAATAAAAATATTGTTGAGATTACACCATATGATATTTTTTGTTACATAATAATACATATTAAACAAGAGACAAAAATATGAAAAATCGTTTAATTTTTATAAGAATTTTAATTCCAAGATATGAAAGAAATCTTGTACATTATTCTATATTATTAAATTTGGTATAAATTTAAATGACACAAACCTTTTAGAATCTCTCAAAAAAACATTCAAAATTTTAGAAAAAAATATTTATTTTGGTAAACCTCATTTAGTGGAATCTAACGATTGTTTTATCTCTGTTATTCCTCATTTAAATTTACTATTAATTACAAAATTAATTAGACATAAATAATGATGATTATTTATTTTAATATTAAAAAAATAAAATGTCTAAGATATGAAATATTGAATTATTGTAATATAACCAAGCAAAAATAATGTAAAAATTGAATAACAAGGAAATTAGAGTTTCATTGTATTACAAACAAATATGTCCCAAAATATTTAAGAAATGAGAAAAATAATTTGTGAAATTTTTATACCAATATACTACAAGATAGAGCGTAACATATTTTTTTTATCAAAATATGTTCAAATTGAAATGTCTAACAAAGCTTATCAAAAGGAAAAAAAATGAAAAGGTGTAATATTTTAAAATAATTATCTAATTTGGTAAACCTTATTATGACAACTCTAATGAGATTTGTTTTCTTCTCTGTCAGACCTCATTACAAAACTTTTTTGTTTACCAAAGTAAAAAAATATTAATAATTTATTTACTTTAAACAAAATAAATATATATTAAAGTTGGAATGACATAATTTGAAAAAAAATATAATATAATCAAATCAAAAGCATATAATTATCAAATAAGTTGAGATATAGAACCATATAATAATAAAACTAAATCAAAGCAAAAAACATTAAAGAAATGAGATAAATTATTTACTATAGCATTACAAGAGAATCAGGAGGTCAAGCATAACAACGTATTTTGACAAATAGTGTATGATTTAAAATATCTCATGAACTATGCAAAAGTCCTATGATTTTAAATGTATAAAATTACAAAAATAAATTTTTTATTAGACAGAGCACATGTAAAATCAAATAATGTTGGTTTCATCACTATTAGACATAGTTTGGAATTATCTCTAACTATCAAAGAAAATAATAAAGAACAACAAGAACTTATTATCTTAATATTAATTAAATTTGTGTTAAAGTAGAAATGAGATAAATTGAATCAATGTAATGTCACAAAACTAAAGCTATGTAATAAATGACACATGACAAGAGAATTAGAGCTTTATTTCAATATAACTGAATAAAAATAGACAATTTCAATGAATAAGATAAATTCCATAGGAAATCTTTATTGTAAGAATTTAAGATGATCAAGTATAATATCATCAATCACAAATTTAGGTATAAATCAAAATATCTTGTAAGCTAAGCCTATAGAAAATAATTTAGAAGGAAATAATATAAAAAAAAACATTTAATTGGATAGTGCTAATAGAGTCTATTCGAATGACATTTTTTTCATCACAATCAAATGCCATTTGGAATTATTATTAATTAAAAAATTACAAATATCTTAAATATTAAGAAAGTATTATTTTAATATTAATAAAATAAATATTAAAAAATGAAATAAGACATTTTAAAGCTATGTTATATAAAAAAAATTAAAGACCCCTATAGGCCATGTAAGAGGAAATTAAGTGTTACAAACCAATATAAATAAATCAAAGTGGAAAAGTTAGTGAAATGACCTGAATTGTATTGGACAGTTACATTCCAAGACACTATGGAGTTCGCGTATAATATCCATAAATATCAAATAAGTTATGAATTAAAATGTCTCATAAGTTATAAAAAAGATAAGAAAAAATATTTAAAATATAAAAATATAAATTTAATTACATTAAGCTCATTAAGGAGAGAGCAACATCATTTGGTTCTTTGAATCATAACTCGTTTGTAATTGTAATGAATCGCAAAAGTAATCTTAAATAAAAATAAATTATTATTGTGAAGTTAAGTGTACATGTATTAAAGTTCAACAAAGATAAATTAAAGCAATGTAATATATCAAAATGAAAGATGTCTAAAGGTTAAATAAGAGGAGATTTGGAGTGGGATTGTAATATGACATATAAAAGAAAAAACTATGAATGAATAATATAAATTTTATGTAAAAACTACTCCCAAAGATATTAAGGAGATCAAGTATATAATTTTCAATCATTAAAGCAAGCTTGAATTAAATTTTGCTACAAAGCTTGCAAACACCTAAGAAGCCAAAATATTTAAATTATTTAACTATATATCTCAACAAGATGAGTCCAATTACTTTTTTTCATCTCGATTAGACCACTTTTGGAATTATAAAAAAATATTGAATAAAAAAATAGCAAAACAATTTTCATTTTAATATTAAGTTAATTTATTTTAAAGCTAAAATGAGAATATTTGAAACTATGTAATATAATTTATTCATAGGACAAGTGATTTAGAGTTATATAATAATATAAATCAAAACAAAGATAAAAATATTAGTTAATAAGAAATATTTAATGTGAATGTTGAATTCCATGGTACTATGAAGAATTGGTGAAACATTTTCATTTGTCTAATCTAGTGTGATTCAAAATTCTCATAAAAGCTTACCAAAACAAAAGAGAAGAATTCTTTGAAAATTTAGAAAGGTATATTTAATTGGGCAGAGATCTTCCATAGGATTCTAATGACATTAATTTTTCTCAATTGATATTTTTTGGAATTACTACGAGTTACTAAATTTAATAATGCAAAAAAGAATAATTTATTATGTTAATATAAAAATTTGTCAAAGCTTTGATGAGATAAATTGAAACAATATCATATAACAAAATTAAAGACATGTAATTGTCCGTTGACATGCCCATTGTAATATAAACAAATTAAACAAAATAATTTAAAGAAAGTGAGATATAATATACAACAAAATTGCATTATAACGTACTAAACAGATGTAGCCTAAGAACCTTGATCAGTAACCAAGAACAAATCAAAATATCTTGTAAGAAACTCCTAAACAATATAAAATAAAATATATTAAAAATGTAAAAATGAATAACTATTTTGATGGAGCTTAAAAAGTTGAGTTTAATGTTATGTTTTTCAACTTTATGAGACCTGGTTTAGATATACGTTGAATTACAAAGTTAAATACACATAAATAATAAAAATTTATTATATTAACATTACGTAAACATATATTAAAGCTAAAATCAGACAAATTAATGTAAAAAAACAAGCATGAATAATAATGCATTATAATTTTACTATTAAGTAAAAAAATATTAAAGTTGAAATGAAACAAATAGATTAAACATGACATAATGAAATAAAGGTAACGTAAAGGTCACATGATTTAATATATGATTTTAATAGTGTTATAACCAAATTCATGCAAAAAAATAAAGAAATTAAATAAATAATTTGAGATAATTGCATTCAAAAATATTACAAAGATTGAGTGCAAGATCATCCATCGACAAATTAGTTATGATTCAGAAAGACTTGCAAAACATAACAAAATTCATAAAAAAAAAAAATATTAATAATAAATATCTGAAAAGATTGTGCTTATTGAGACAAGTATAGTGATATTTTTTTGTCTTTATTAAACCTCATTTGAAATTATTCTCAATTAATAAAGTTAAAAACTCTAAATATAATTAATTTTAAGTTAACCTATATTAAAAGTAAATTGAGATGAATTGAATCAACGAAATATAACTTAATCAAAGAGACCTAAAGGTCAAATGTGTTGAGAGCTAGACTTTTATAGTTTCATAAAATAATCAAAGAAAACCATTTAGAGAAATAAGTTAACTTTAACTATCCAACTTCATCCAACGGGAGCTCCAACAACCTTGATTGGCTATTTGTTACATCTTATGTACTCCTCTTTTGATGATTTGGGTTAAAAATAAATTTTTACATAGTTTTACAAGATGATCCCATTATTGGAATTGGTATTATTATTTGGGATGACATTAGTGGGCTTATTGTTAAACTTAGAAAGACTTTGGTTTTAGTTACCACTTTTGCCATAGAGATTATTGCCATTCTTGAGGCAATGGGACACCTTAGAATGTTACTTCCTAATATCCAAGTAGTAGTAATTGAATTAGACTTTACTATAGCTATTAATATAATGTCCCAGTTGCTTTTGTCTAAATAGAGTTGAAGTTCTTAGCATAATGTTATTACATTTGTTCAGCTTATGTAGTTTTTTAAAATATCTCCGAAAAAGTGCCAAGACAACATTGCTACAAACAAGGTCACTTATCATGCATTATTGTATTATTTTATTTGTAATTTGGAATTACCCCTTCCAAAACTACTTCAACTTGGACTTCTTAAAATTTTATGTTTTAACATCTTTAAACAAAGTACGATGTAGGCTTCAGTATTTGTTTATCAAGGAACCCAATGACATAAACTTACAAAGACATACAAATGTGATGGATGGTTGCAATTGATGTAAGTGATGGTGTTGTATGTACAGAATGTAACATACGATTTGTTGGTCAGGGACATTGGTGGCTAAAGGAGGGGAAAAAATGATGCTGAATGGAGACAGCATTAGTAAAGCTAGTTTTTGGCCAGTGCTAGTAGCTCACTATATAGATAATTACACATCTTAATCTTTAACTCTGGTTCCAAAAAATTTTGAGATAAAACTAGAATTCATAATCCTCTTGGTACATAGTGACGAGCAGCGATCTATGGCTAGAAAAAACTCTTGCAAGATTTTTAAAAAATAGAAAAAATAAAGAGTAGTGTGGCGCAAATATCCTCATCACGAATGGTTAGTGATGATGTTTAAAGTCCAATTTGTAATACATCTAAGCCTAATAATCCCTTTGGTGAACAATGCAGAATCTAAGATGATCTTTGTGGTTTGAACTCCAATGAACATTGGTGATGGAGTTTAGGGAAACACATGAAACAATTAATTACTATTAATGAAAACCTCATAGTTAGACTTGCCTTGCTATAATGTGAATATGTTTGAGGATGATTCAAGTGCTTTTTTTATGGTTTCATGGTGCTTTAATAGCGGAATTACACGAAATCAGGTACATGATAAAAAGAAAAAAAACTAATTTCACTAAGGAACTTGGTTGGAATAAACATACTAAATTATATATCCACTCACAAGAGAAATCTCCATGTCCGAAAAGTGATGATGTGGGTGATTTATGTAGCTGCAAATAAGGTTCATGTGAAAATATTGTAGTGATCATGGAAGGAAATTCTTAGAATGCGAAACTTGAATCACTTAACCAAATTTAAGTAAGCTTTAAAAGTTGATCAATAGAGCGAAAATGAGCAATATTAATTCGATACTGATGGGAGGTCCTCTCACTAATCACTCAAGTGATCAAGCAATTTTGATGTTAAGGTGTTAGAGTCAAAGAATACCCCTTTCAACACTAATGTTGAAATACAACTATCAAATGAGGCATGTAAATGATGAACTCACTACCACCACTTAGACCTCGAGTGTATAGTGTACAAAGTTTGTTTTCCATTTCAATGGATGTACAAAATATTATAATAAATGAGTGGCCATGTGAGAGGATTTTGGTTTAGGGAGTTGATAGTTGGGTTTTTCTATCTATACTTATATTCAATTATAGATAGAGTATATGTGTAGTTTTGAATACCATGGTAAGTTACTAGCTTTGAATTATGGTTATATAAGTGGACACCAAAATTTAAACCTGATACTCTAGTGATTATATGTGCTTGAATCTAGATTCATTTTCTTATTCTCTTTTTCTATTGAGATAGGGAGAATTTATTACATAGTGCCAAAGATATTCAAGGTCCTTTTTTCTTGATGGTTGAAACTTGATATGTAAAGGTCACTCTTTGCTAAGGAGTCTATTAAAATTGAATTTTCAAAACTATAGAGTTTAGGAATATTGATTAATCGACCCTTGGGTTGATTTTTATAGAGATTTGACATTGAGGGATTATCCATGATTTCCACACATGTGGCAAGGTGGGACATGCTTCAAGATCATACACATAGTGAATTCATACTCATGGCTACTACCGTTAAGAGAAAGCCCTTGAAATAAAGAACCTAATCAAGATAAAAGTGGGCTATCTATTTTTACACCAGTGGGTACAAAGGATTATGAGCATAAGAGACAAGGACTTGACCCTTGAATGGTAGTTTAAGCAAGGAAAATGAGCATAATTGCTTCAATAGAAGGGAGAAGGATTGTAATAGGTAAAGATAAAAGTAAGTAGTAGATGCAAAAAAACAAATATGTGGATACAATGCAAGTAACGCAAAGGGATAGGTTTTGTAATAGGAAATAAAAGTACAATGGAGGTACATTCAAGCCCAAATGGGTACAAAAGTAGAAAATTCAGGGAGAGGTTCAACCTATTACTAATAAAAAGCATAGTCCATCATGCAGCAAGGGAGTGGAGGAAGGTCTTATTCGTTCTTCAAGTAGTTATAGAATTTGGAGAAGCATGTAGAATTCTCATTCAATTTTAGTCCATCCAATGAAGTTGTCCTACTTGGTGTCTAAGAAAATGGCAAAAGCACATTTAAGTGATTTTTGTTAAGGTAAGGAAAATAAAAAATTTATAAAAAGTTCATAACTTTTGAGTAAATTGGAGAATAAAAAAAAAATTATTCTAGCTGGATAGGACGATATAAGATTAAGTGGAGCATTGTGACAATGATTCACTTTTCTAAGAGAATTATAGAATGATCATATAGCCATGCTATTGTTGAGATCACATGTAAAGCATATTTTTTGTTTCTCATGATTTTACTTTTTTATGAATAAAGGAAACTGTGACTTGGTCAGATAGGTACTGAGAGGTTTTTTGCAATGTTTCTTTTGCACTGGTTGCATTAGACTTACATGTCACAAATTTCTAGATGTATTGGGTCGCATACATTGGGACTATGTTTTGATTAAGGATTAGGCTAGGCTCGAGCATGGCAAAAATTACAAGGAGGGGGAAACAAGATGGCTTTTATACTAGGTATCATTATTAATAGCTTTATAAATTTCTCCATTGTTCATCATAGAAATAAGCATTAAATAAGAAATAAAGTGGAAATGCAATTCTTGGGCCTATATAGAAAAGTGGTTGGTTTGAGAAGCTCCAATCTACTATGAATTTGAAGGAATATTCTCAACATATTTGCTAATGAATATTTCCTAATGATTAATTATTGCACTATTGCATTAGCCATTTTAAAAAAATTATTTTAACATGTTTGTAAAAGCTTTGTTCTTTGGCTACATCTTTCAAATAGCTTATTAACTTTTTAATAGTTACAATCAAAAGTTTTTTATAAATACTTAACCAATATAAATGAAATAACTAATGAACATGAATCAATCTCTAAGATCTCAAGAAAGTGGCCCCTAAATATTTTACTTGTGTAAATTCTATTAGCAGTAACTGTGAGTTCTACTTAAATCATCAAATTTTTCCATTTAAGCCTTGCAGTGTTTCTTTTACACTGGTTGCATTAGACTTACATGTCACAAATTTCTAGATGTATTGGATCACATAAAAATGATATAAGGGAACTAATGGTCTCCCCAACTAAGTTTAGAGAAATTTTATTTAGTATTTCAATACGAAGTGGTGTAGCCTAGTGTAGTGTGAGACTCCTCTACCCTTTCAACCTTATAGACTATTAATAATGAACATGTGGCTACACTTATGTCTCCAACTAGTGATGATGGCATCATATTTATTGTGATGTCTTTCAAAAGAAATAAATCCTTTGAGATGGATGCCTTTTCATTTGAGTTTGTGCATGGTTATCGAAAGATCACACAAGTGGGCATTATTATAGTAGTAAAACAATTCTTTAAAGGTACATTTATATCAAAAGGATGGAAAAGCACACTAACCATACTTATCTCTAAAGCTAAAAGACCATCAAAACTTGAGAAAATTTTTATAAAGTAGTGAAAAAAATTTTGGTGGCTAGACCAAAGGTGGGGCATCCTAAGATCACTACTTAAGAGCAAATTATTTTTGTGCTAAGACATGGTGTATCTAATAATATTCTTTTGGAATAGGAAATCACTACCCATTTGCACCAATCTAACTCCAAAGAAGTTTGGTTGAGCTAAAAATCAATATGAATAAGAATTATGACAAGGTAAATTAGAAATTTGTGAGTCATATGATTAGGCATTTATGGTTCCTTACCATTTGATGTGATTATATTAAAGTCCATTTTAGTGCACCAAGATTTGGTGTTATGCTTGATATATCCATGTACTGTAGATCAAAGCAACTTAGGGTCGTAAATAAGGATGTCATCTCTCACCATACCTATTTACTATTTTGTCAGAGAACCTCTGATGGCTTATTTAGGGTTAGCTTGATCTTGCTACCTTTATTTGGCTTAAGATTGATGTTTCTTCCGCTATGATTACACATCTCTTGTATTTTGATGAAGTCATGATTTAAATACTAGTAACTTGTGCTACAATGAAGAAATAATGGAGTATTATAGGCATCACTTATATAAGGTGACAAATTTAAACAAATTAAGAGTATTATTCAGCAAGGTGATGCACTACAAGTTTACGAAGATTGCTGTAGAAAAACTACATATACATTAAGCCACTAAATTGAGATATCTAAAAATAGCAATTGTAATAACAAAACTTTAGAAAAAAGGCTTCAATTTCCTTTTTAACAATGTTGAAAACTATGTCATGATGGTTCATAAGGCCACTATAATAGGCCATATTCTCATGATAAACTCAATGTTTTCTACTATACCTTCTTTTTACTTAGCCCACACATTAATTTCTAGCTATAATATGGCAGAGTTGAAGAAATTATTCATCATCTCTTGTGCTGTAGTTCAAGTGACAATGGCATAATACGTTATGCCTATTAAGAAATGACAACTCTATGTAAGGATTATGGAGGATTCAATGTTCACAGTTTGACAACCTGGTAGTTAGTGTAGATAATAAAAAGCTATAGCTGAGCTATTTCTCTGGAACACTATTTGTAGGTTCAGTCCATCATGTGCAAATACTTAATGACAAATAATAATTTCTATTTTCTTCACAGATCAGCTCATACATGTAAGTTACTTAAATTATAACCCTCTGCACCACAAATAATATGGTTTGGTGGAATGTTGTGGGTAATTGTTTTTCTTTTTTGCTGGATAATTATCTTCGCATCCTTTCTATTGTTACTTGAACAACCTATCATAACACAGAAGTGGAAAATCCAAACGTTTTAGCAAAGCTAATTATGGGGTATGGGATTTTGGATCACAACATTTTAAAAAATTATTCCTGGAAAATTTGCTATTTTATATTCTATATGTCCTTGTACTAAACTTATGGGAATAACAATGAGGATGTTAGCTTCATTTTTTAGCTTGTTAATATATCGAAGAATGCATGAGTGGCTACAACTTTTGAAGTAGTCAACCATGCTACTTTGTCATTAATCCTCCTTCAGTGTGCTAACTTTGTAGGCTCATATGCAAAAGGTATTCAATTTAATTAAACTACAATTGAACTTTGCATTATAGCTACTACTTGATACAACTCTACAATCATGTCATGAAAGAGTTGTGGAGCCATTAGTGGGCGATTTATTATCTCTTACTAGAGTCTTCCTCCAACCAGTTGGTTTAAGTTTAATTGGAACATAGCTATGCAAGATGACTTGAATGTTAGAATTGGTATTATTGCATGGGATGACATAAGTAAACCTGTTGCTATTATAGAAGAAACTATTTTTCTTGTCAGCTTCTATCAACCAAATTATTACTATTCTTGAAGTAATTGAATTGAGAATTTTAATTCCTAATGCCAAGACAATAGTGTTTGAATTAGATTCAACAATAGTTATTGTTATAGTTAATTAGTAAGGTTTGTTTAAAGTAATTAATGCTTCCTACCATACTGCCATTGCATATGTCCTTGGTATAAAGCTATTCACACTCTCCCACCTAAAGTGCTAAAGAAATATTGATATAGACTAGGTTTCTCATCACACACTTTTGTGTGATTTTGTTTGAGACTTGGGAATAGCCCATCCCAAATCTCTCCAACTTTGTGTTTTTAACGATCTTATGTGTGGACCACCATAAGGAGAGTATGATTTGGGCTTTAACCATTACTTAATCAAGGAAACAAAGTATTTGACTTCTCATGAGGTGATGATATAATCCAAACAATAACTGTTGCTTATCCTTGGTTAGCATCATAATGGTGGACACAAGGACGAGATTTGATTTCCTTTAGGCCCAAACCATTTATTCTTGGTTAATAAAAATATCCTTGGAAAACGCTTTCATCATGGTTTATCTTTCATATATTTAGGAATTTCACTTCTAACCTTCAAATGTGAATGCTCATGACATTCCCTCAAAATCATTATTATGATCATAATAGCCAACACAATTAATAAAAATCCAATGATGTTATCCCACACTAATGAATCCAGAGCATGGGCTTGCATTGTGCTCTAAGTTCTTCAACGTAACAATGCTAAAAGAGTGACCTTGCCTGCTAAGGCTAGTCCACATCATCGACAAAACAGTCAGGGCAGGTGGTGCACTTGAAAGACAGATCGACTGGCCGAAAGCAAGGTCTATTTATGACCTTTTTAACTACAACAACTTAAATGTATACTATTTGAGCTAGAAATATCATGGATACAAGCAGTAAATTTTCCTTGTAATGGATCCTCATTAATGAATTTATAATGTAATCATGCTAATTATCAAACTTGTGGAGCTCAATATTATTTTTTTTTGTTAGTCTTCCTATGTCAAGATTGGGTAATTTTTGTCCTCTCTACCTTCCCTGAATGTGATAGCTATCTCTCAGGCTCCCTCTCTAAAATCAAATGCTAATTCTCTGCCACAGTTTGCCAGCTTACTATGCCCATATCCGTACACGAAAGTTCATATGGAAGAAATTTGATTGATGTATCATCTGCATGAGGTCATGCGATCCATGAAGTAATCAAGAAATGTCAATAAGTTGGGTGAAGGCCCTCTTTGACCTTTTATCTGATAAATGCATCCCTCGAAAAAGTTGGGAATCGGTGCATGTATTAGCATAATAAATGAAATATTTATCTTAGCAGCATGTACCATCTAGCAAACAAAAGTTATTTTAATTAGCGATTCATAGTTTCATAGTGTAAAATATTTCGTACTTACACATGCATGGCATAATCTTTGAGAAAAGAGTATGACTATTAGCATGATCAACTAGCTAGCAATATAAAAACAAAGTGCTAGGTAGCACCCCATGTGACTATTAACATGTTCATCATGACTAATCATACTCCACAAAGGGAGTGAAAATTATCCCAAGTTGGAATACCGTACCTTCAGTTTGGAAAGTTTTTATTTGACAAAACCATTCTTGGACAACAACCATTCTTTCTAAAGAATGAAGACCAAAATGAGTGATTTCTAGGACCGTGCCAACATGACAATAGAGAACAAATGAACTTCCTACTTGAGAATGTGCAATTACATGACAAAGCCCTACACATAATTTAATGACAAACCACACAAGGATGTAGCGAAGCCATAAGAGTAACACCATAAAAAAATCTCTTGTGTAAAAAGAAGCACAAAGGGTTTAATTAAGTATGAAGCTCTTGGCTAGCACCCACATGACATAAGAATTAGCATGACTTAGAAAAAGGGCTCATGCTTAGAAATGATCCAAAACAACATTCATCGATCAAAAAGCCATTAAAATGGTTGGAAAGTACTACTTCTAAATTGAAAATTTTAGCATGACTCATCTAACTACAAAATGTTTAGTCTAAGACAAACAAAATGAATACAAGTACACCACATGATTAAAACTTTGCCAACCACCAAGAAACATCATGTCAATCACTTAAAAAAACTTGTAATACTAGAATTAACATGTAACACTTGTTAGGAGACAACTTATTGGTGAGGCTTGACACTACATATCATATGTTGCCCAATAAACACATGATTGAGTGCATTTTCAATGATAGAAGTTTCACTATGGCTTGGTCAAACACCACATGAAATAATAAGTAGATTGGCAAGAAATGTTTGATAATTCCACATTACATGAAGTCAAGTACCAAT
Organism: Vanilla planifolia; assembly: GCA_023846275.1. NCBI lineage: Eukaryota > Viridiplantae > Streptophyta > Magnoliopsida > Asparagales > Orchidaceae > Vanilla > Vanilla planifolia. The sequence goes on along the minus strand of JAIUJO010003765.1, from coordinate 18,652 downwards.
TAGAGCGACACCTCATTTCTGCATTAATAATCCTAAGTGATGAAAATAGTCATCCAAATAGGGCATCACCTTATCCATGCACTAAACACCCTTAATGCTAACAATTCAAAAAATGTTACATATTATGAGCCCTACTTGTCATGGTCATAAGTTGTCCCATGGCATGAGCAGACTTGCTTCATTTTGCATGAACAAAGTTGTAGTGTACCAGGTAGTTTGCCTCACGTGTTCGTAGTGGTAAGGCATCATTACGGTGGAATCCTAGCATGCACAAATTCTAGTGCATATTGGGTCATTCAACTCTGGCTTTATTATGGGCCTCATCATGCAACACTTTGCCCCTTGTTGATTGCATATTACAAAACTTATACTAAGAAGGTAGGTCTCCAAATATGGAATCATCTTATCCTTAGGTCCACAGCTTGCAACATAAAGTCTCTAAAATAAAGTTACACTTCATTAAACCAACAACCACGTGCAAAGGATGTAGAAAGGTAGACGTGGACTGGCTACCACACATGAGCACAGTGTCGAATGAACACAGCTACCTTAACTTATGGGTTGGGCCATAGCCATGCATGCACAAACATAGTGTGTATTACACCATCTAACTTACGCTTCAATGAAGGTCACTTAGCCTTACAAATTACCCCTTGTAGTTTGCAATCTGCAATAATTCCATCATGGAAGAAGGTAAGTCACCCAATAGAGTGACTCCACAGCCATACCCAAGGAATGACAAGTGATGAATAGGGTACAAAAAGTGAATGTTGTGGCCTGAATATAGAATTGTAATGGGTATCTCTTTAATAACTGATGGGAGCAAGATAGCAAAATTTTTGAATCTTGTGTGACATCTTTGGGTTATGGTGATCAATTTACTATGAAATAGGGTTCGGTGTTTGTGTATCATGACAATTTATAGAAAGGGTAAAGATCGAGTGGAATGTCATTGATCATTAAATCTGATACAATTCAAAAAGTTTCATAAAATGTGCCAAATTTTGTTAAAATAAATTTTTAGCAATACAAAATTTTTAGTTAATTAAACAGTGCTCTTAGAGATGTGTTGCTTTTCTTGATTAGATCATATTCGGAATACTATGAATTAACAAAATAAATGAGCAAGAATAATAATAAATTTTATTTTGATATTGAATAAATATATATTAAAGTTATAATAAAATAAATTAAAGTAACATAGGATAACTAAATATAAGTAATAAATGCTCACATGAAAACATTTTAAGATTTACATAAAATATATCAAAATTAAAGCAAATATATTGAAGAAATGCATATGGGATAAATGAATTCCAAAATTCCAAAAAAATGGAAAATAATATATTTGTTAGTTAAATCATGTATGAATCAAAGGAACTCCTAAATCATGCACAAGCCCAAAAAATAAAATACTTATAAATATAAAAACAAATATGTAATTAGATAAGGCTTCTCGAGATGAGTCCAACAACATTTCATTCCACTTGATCAAACTTTTTTTATAATTATTGTCAAGTTTTAAAATTGATAAATATAAGTAATTATTTATTATTATTGTAATATTAATTAAATGAATTTCAAAGCAAAATTTAGATAAATTGTATACGATTATTGCATTGTGAGATACTAAAAGATTAGATGCAGCAACATCGATCATTAAATTAAATACAAATTAAAATTTCTAATAATGTGAGGAAAACACATAAAAATAAAATACTAAAATAATATAAAAATTATTATTTAATTGAAAGAGTTCATCAAGACAAGTCTAATGATATTTATTTCATTCCTATTTTACCATGTTTCAAATTAAAAAGTTACAGAATTAAATATAAATATATAATAATAAATTATTATTTTCATGATAAGAAATATGGATTATAGATAAAACAAGATAGAGTTTATATTAAAGATACATTCAAAGATATTGATGAGATCAAGTATAATATCCTTGATTATCAAATTAAGCTTGAATAAAAAAACCCCGCAATGTATGCTAAATCCAATGAATAGAAAATGTTAAAATATCTAAAAATAAATATTTAATTGGATAAATTTTTTTCAAGAGGAGCCTAAAATTTATTACTCTTTCTCGATCAAACCTCATAGCAAACTATTTTTAATTACTAAAGCAAATGATAAAAAAATAGTAATAAATAATTATTTAAATTTTAAGTAAACAAATATTAAATGTGAAATGACTTTAATTGAAGAAATATAATATAGCAAAATAAAAGCAATGTTATGGTCACAAGAGAAGATAACTAAAGGTTCATTGTAATTAACCAAACAAAAAAGAAAAGTTTAAAGAAATGAAATATATTATTTAGGAAAATATAATTATGGGATACTTAGGAGATCAAGTCTGACATCATCAATTATTAAATTAGATGTGAATCAAAATACCTCACAAAATATCTTAAAGACCTATTAAAAAATAAAAAAATATAAAAATGATAAATGTAATACAATAGTACTCCTCAAGATGAGTCTAATAATAAAAGCTACTTGATCTTACCTCTTCTAAAATTATTACAAATTATAAATTAAATAATAAAAAATAATAAACAATTATTATTTTAACATCAAATCAATATAGAAAAAAATTTAAAAGTGATAAATTTGATCAATATAATATAACCAAATGAAAGTGATGTAAATGACACATGAAAGAACATTCTGAGTTACATAATAATACAACAAAATCAAATAAAAAAATAGAAGATAATCGATAAATTACACTAGAATTTTATATTTAAAGATTGAGATATAGTGTGACCTCCCTATTTATCAAATCATGTATGAATAGAAATGCCTCCTAAAGCATATTAAAAATTAACATAAAAAATTTTAAAATATAAAAAAATGAAATGTGATAACGTTAAACTAATTTAATATTAAAAAAATTTATAATAATACTAAACAATGATAAATTTAAGTAATGTAAGATAACGAATTAAAAAACATTTATTGGTCAACAGAGAAAGGATTTAGAGCGACACAATAACATGACAAAGTCAATGCGGAAAACTTGTATAAATGAGATGAAGTATATGAGAATTTTGCATTCAAATGTAGTAATGAGATCAAATATAAGTTTCATTATCATCAGATTTAATAAGAATTGAAATGTCTCATAAAATTGTGAAAATTCTAAGAAAATAAACTGTTTAAAAGTATATATTTAGTTGGATAGAGCTCGTTTAGATAAGCCTAAAAATATTTTTTTGTCTAGATCAAACTTTGTTTGCAATTAATGTGAATTACAATATAAGAAACATATAAATGAAAATAAATAGTTGTTTTTATATTATGTAAATATATATTTTAAAGCTAAAAAGGGAACATTAAAGCAATGTAATAAAATAAAATAAAACAATTTGAAAAAAGATGAGATCATTTAAAGGGAAATTACCATTACAAGATACATAGGAGAACTAAAGTAACATCTTCAAACAAGTATGAATTTAAATATTTTGTTAAGGATGAGAAAACTCTAGAGAATAATATATTTAAAAATTAATTTATGAATTCTTAGTATGATAGAGGTTATTGAGAGGAGTCCATTGACATTTGGTTTGTATTCACTAGACCTTTTTGCAAATATTACAAATGACTAATTGAAACAAAAAAAAAATTATGAAGAGATGTAATATATTCAAAACAAAATGATGTGAAGTTCACATAAGAGGAGAATTAGTATTACATAGTAATATAACTAAATAAAAGGAAAACATTTAAAAAGTTAGATAATTGAATGAGAAAGCTTCACTCGAATATACTAAGAAAATTGAATGTAACATCAAATATAGACATATCTGATAAGGGTTTAAATATCTTGTAAAGCATATTAAAATCATAAAAAAAATTTAAAAAATATATAAATTAATAGTTAATTGGATAGAGCTTATTAGGAACCAACTCATTTACTTCATTTATCTCCAAGTAACCTCTTTTTGAATTAATATAAATTAACAAAATAAATTAGTAAAAATAATAATAAATTACTTTTTAAATATTTTGTAAAATTATACCAAAGCTCAAGATATTGTAAATAGAAGTAATATAATTTAGTCATGTCAAAGTAATGTAAAGGTCACATGAAAGAACAATTGGAGTTCATTATAATATTACTTAATAAAAAAAACATTGTAAAACAAAGGAGAAATTACAAAAAAAAGCTTCATTTCAAGTTACTAAGAAGAATGAGCATAACATCCTCGATTATGAAATGAGTTATAATTTTAATTATCTTGTAAAACATGCCAAACCTTATAAAAGGAAAATATTAAAACAATTTAAAAATAAATATTTAATTTGAAAGATTTTATTTACACATGTCCAATGACATTAGTTTTGTCTCGAGTTTGTTTTGATTGAAATAGCTATGAGTTGCTAAAGTAAATAAAAGAAAGTAATAATGAATTTTTTTTATATATTATATAAATATAATTTAAAGGTAAAATGAGATGAATTCAACCAGCTTAATATGAAAATCGAGATGACTAAAATGTCGCTTTAGAGGAGAATGAGATTTTCATAATAATATAACCTCAAAAAATTTAAATAATTAACTTAAATTATATTGAAACATTGCATTCTATGTTATTAAGGAAATGAATTATAATATCATAGATCATCAAATATAGTACAAATGAAGATATCTCATAAAGCATGCTAAAATCATGGAACCATAGTTATTAAAAGGATAAAAAGGAATATTTCATTGCATGTTGCTTGTTTAGACATGCCCATTGACATTAGTTTCATCTCGATTGAATCTTGTTTTGTCTTATTACAAATTTACAAAATAATTTAGCATAAATAATATTAAATTAATATTTTAATATTATGTAAAGATATGATAATATTGAAATGAAATAAATTTAAGAAATTTAACATCACCAAATTCAAATGACAATTGGGCACATGGTGGGAGAAATATGGCTCCTAGAAGAAAAAAAATATATTAAAATTTTAAAAAAATGATATAAATTTTAAGAAAAATTTTCAATCAAAGAGATTAAAGAGATTGCGCATACAATCCTTAATCATCAAATCTAGTTTTATTTAAAATTTCTAATGAAGCATGCCAAAATATTAAAAAAGAAGAACAAGAAAGAAGAAGAAGACAAAGAAGAAGAAGAAGAACAAGAAGATGAAGAAGGAGATGATTAAGATGAAGAAAAAGAAGAAGAAGAAGAAGAACAAGATTAAGAAGGAAGAAGAAGAGAAGAAGAAGAAAGAAAGAAGAAGAATAATAAGAAGTAGAAGAAGAAGAAGAGGAAGAGGAAGAGGAAAGAAGAAGAAGATGTAGAAGAAGTAGTGGAAGTATTAGAAGAAGAAGAAGAAGAAGAAGAAGTAGAAAAGGAAGTAGAAGAAGTAGAAAAAGAAGAAGAAGAAGAAGAAGAAGAAGAAGAATAAGAAGAAGAAGTAGTAGTGGCAGTGGAAGAAGAAGAAGAAGAAGAAGAAGATGATGAAGAAGAAAAAGAAGAAGTAGACGAAGGATGAAGAAAGAAGAAGAAGAAGAAGATGATGAAAGAAGAATAATAATAAGAAGTAGAAGAAGATGATGAATAAGAAGATTGAAGAAGAAGAAGTTGAAAAAGACGTGGAACAAGAAGAAGAAGAAGATGATGATGAACAAAAAGTTGTAGTAGTAGTAGTAGACGAAGAAGAAGAAGAGCAGGGTGAGGATCAAGGAGAAGAAGAAGAAGAAGAATTAGATGAAGAAGAAGAAGAAGAGGAGGAGGAGGATGAGGAAGAAGAAGAAGAAGAAGGCGAAGAAGAAAAAGAAGATGAAGAAGAAGAAGAAGAAGTAGAAGTCCAAAAAGAAGAAGATCAAGAAGAAGAAGAAAGGAGAAGAAGAAGAATAATAAGAAGAAGAAGATGAGGAAGACGAAGAAAGAAGATGAAGTACAAGAAAAGAAGTAGAAGAAGCAAAAGAATAAGAAGAAGATGAAGAAGTAGCAATAGTAGTAGTACTAAAAGAAGAAGAAGAAGGAGAGGAAAAGATGTGGGACGAAGAAGAAGATGAAGAAGAAGAAGTAGAAGAAGAAGAAGAAGAAGATGATGATGAAGATGGAGAAGGAGGAGAAGGAGGAGAAGGAGAAGAAGAAGAAGAAGAAGTAGAAGAAGAAGAAGCAGAAGAAGAAGAAGAAGTAAAAGAAGAAGAAGAAGAAGAAGAAGAAGAAGCAAAAGGAGAAGATGAAGAACAAGAAGAAGAAGAAGAAAAAGAAGAAGAAGAATGGAGAAGAAGAAGAAGTAGTAGAAGAAGAGGAAGTTGGTGGTGAAGACGACGAACAAGAAGTGGAAGAAGAAGAAGGAGAATAAGAAAAAGAAGGAGAAGAAGAATTAGAAGAAGAAAGAGGAAGAAGAAGAAGAAGTAGAAGAATATAAATAAGGAAGAAGAAGAAAAAGAAGAAGAAAGAAGAGGAGGAGGTTGAAGAAGAAGAAGAAGAAGAACAAGGAGTTAAAGAAGAAGAAAAAACACGTTGAGGAGGAAGAAGAAGAAGAAGAAGAAGTAGAGGAAGAAGAAGTAGAAGAAGACAAAGAAGAAGAAAAAGAAGAAGTAGAAAGAGAGGAGGAAGAAGAAGAAGAAGTAAATGGATAAGGAAGAAGAAGAAGAAGAATCATGAGAAGAAGAAGAAGAAGAAGAAAGAAGAAAGAACAAGAAGAAGGAGTAGAAGAAGAAGAAGAAGGAGAAGAAAGGAGAAGAAGTAGAAGAAGAAGTGGAAGAAGTAGAAGAAGAAGAAGTAGAAGAAAAGTTGAAGTATAAGAAGCGGAAGAAGAAAAAGAAGAGGAGGATGAAGAAGAGGAAGAACAAGAAGAAGATGAAGTAGAATAAGAAGAAGAGGAGGAAGAAGAAGAAGAAGTGGAAGAGGAAGAGGAAGAAGTAGACGAAGAAGAAGAAGGGGAGGATGAAGAAGAAGAAGAAGAATAAGATGAACAAGAAGAAGATAAAGAAGGAAGATGAAGAAGAAGATGATGAAGAAGAAAAAGAAGAAGAAGATGAAGATGAAGAAGAAGATGAAGAAGGAAGAAAAAGAAGAAGAAAAAGGAGAAGAACAAAGAAGAAGAATAATAAGAGGTAGAAGAAGGGGAAGGAGAAGAAGAAAGAAGAAGAAGTAATAGAAAAAGAAGTGGACGAACAAGAAGAAGAAGAAGAGGAGGAAGAGGAAGAAGTAGAAGATGAAATAGAAGAAGAAAAAGTAGAAGAAAATGAAGAAGAAGAAGAAGAAGATGAAGATGAAGAAGAAGAAGAAGAAGTAGAAGTAGAAGAAGAAGAAGAACAAGAAGAAGAAGGAGAAGGAGAAGAAGAAGAAGGAAGAAGAAGAAGAACAAGAACAAGAAGAAGAAAGAAGAAGAATAATCAGAAGTAGTAGAAGAAGAAGAAGAAAGAAGAAGTAGAAAAAATAGAAGAAGAGAAAGAGGAAGAAGAAGAAGAAGAAGAAATAATAGTAGTAGTAGTAGCAGAAGAAGAAGAAGAAGGAGAAGAAGAAGAAAAAGAAGAAGAAGAAGAAGGAGAAGAAGAAGAAAAGAGAGGTAGAAGAAGAAGAAGAAGAAGAAGTAGAAGTAGAAGAAGTAGAAGTGGAAGAGGAAAATAGTAGAAGAAGAAGAAGTAGGAGAAGGAGAAGAAGAAGAAGAAGAAGAAGAAGACGAAGTAGAAGAAGAAGAAGAAGGAGAAGAAGAAAGGAGAAGTAGAAGTAGAAGAAGAAGTAGAAGTAAAGGAAGTAGAAGTGCAAGAAGAAGAAGAAGAAGAAAAAATAGAAGAAGAAGAAGACGAGTTTGAACAAAAAGTGCAAGAAGAAAAATAAGTAGATGAAGGAGAAGAGGAAGAAGACGACGAAGAAGAAGAAGCTGAAGAAGAAGAAGAAGAAGAGGAAGATTAGGAAGAAGAAGAGGAAGAAGAAAAGGAAGAAGGAGAAGATGAAGAAGAAGAAGAAGAAGTGAAGAAGAAGAAGAAGAAGAAGTGAAGAAGAAGAAGAAGAAGAAGAAGAAGAAAAAGAAGGAAAAGAAGAAGAGGAAGAAGAAGAAGAGGAACAAGTGGAAGAAGAAGAAGAAGAAGAAGAAGATGGAGATGGAGAAGAAAAAGGACAAGAAGAAGAAGAAGAAGAAGAAGAAGAAGAAGAAGTAGAAGAAGAAGAAGGAGAAGAAGATGATGAAGAAGAAGAAGATGAAGAAGAAGAAGATGAAGAAGAAGACAAAGAAGAAGAAGAAGAAGAAGACGAAGAAGAACAAATAGAAGAGGAGGAGGAAGAAGAAAAAAAAACAAGAAGAAGAGGAAGGGGAAGAAAAATGAGAACAAGAACATGAAGTAGAGGTTGAAGAAGAAGAAGATGATGATGATGAAAGAGAAGATTAAGAAGAAGAAGAAGAAGAAGAAGAAAAAAACAAAGAAGAAGAAGAAGAAAAAGAAGAAGAAGAAGAAAAAGAAGAAGAAGAAAAAGAAGAAGGAGAAGAAGAAAAAGAACAAGAAGAAAGTAGAAAGAAGTAGAAGAAGGAGAAGAAGAAGAAGAAGAAGAAGAAGAAGAAGAAGGAGAAGAAGAAGAAGAAGAAGAACAAAAAGTAGAAGTAGAGGAAGAAGAAGAAGAAGAAAATGAAGAGGAGGGCGAAAAAGAAGAGCAAGAACTAGAAGAAGATGTAGTA
>JAIUJO010003765.1:2500-5000 GCA_023846275.1 Vanilla planifolia | reverse complement strand
ATGAAGAAGAAGAAAAAGTAGTAGAAGTTGTAGTAGTAGTTGTAGAACAAGAAAAACAATAAGAAAGAAGTAGAAAAAGAAGATGATGAAGAAGAAGAAGAAGACGAAGAAGAGGAAGAAGAAGATGAAGAAGAAGTAGAAATAAAAGAAGAAGAAGAAGAAGAAGAAAAAGAAGAAGAACAAGAAGAAGGAGAAGAAGATGGAGCAGAAGAAGAAGGACAAGAAGAAGAAAGAAGAAGAAGAAGTGGAAGAAGAAGAAGTAGAAGAAGATGATGATGAAGAAGGAGTTAAAGAATAAGAAAAAAAGAACAGGAACAAATAAAAGGAGAAGAGGAAGAAGAAGAAAAAGAAGTAGAGGAAAATGGTGGGGAAGAAGAAAAAGAAGAAGAAGAAGAAGAAGAAGAAGAAGAAAATGTAAAAGAAGAAGAAGAAGAAGAATAATACTGAGAAGAAGTAAAAGATGAAGATGGGCTATAAGAAGAAGAAAAAGAACAAGAAAAGAAGAAGAACAAGAAGTAGAAGAATATGAAAGAAAAAGAAGAAGAACAAGTAATAGAAAAGGTGGAAGAAGAACAAGAAAGAAGAAGAAGAAGAATAAGAAGAACTATAAGAAGAGGAAGATAGAGAAGAAATGAGAAGAAGAAGTAGAAGAAGAAGAAGTTGAAGAAGAAGAAGAAGGAGAAGAAGAGGAGGACGAAAAATAAGAAGAAGAAGAAGAAGAAAAAGTAAAAGTAGAAGTAGAAGAACAAGAAGGAGAATAAGAAGAAGAAGAAGAAAGAGAAGGAGAAAAAACAGAAGAAGAAGAAGAATAAGAAGAAGAAGATCATGATGATGATGATGATGAAGAATAAAAAGAAAAAGAAGCAGAAGATAAAGTAGAAGTGGAAGAAGAACAAAAAGAAGAATAAAAAGAAGAAGAAAAAGAAGAAGAAGAAGAAGAAGAAGAAAATGAATAAGAAAAAGAAGTAGTAGGAAGAACAAGAAAAAATAGAAGAAGAGGAGAAAGAAGAAGAACAAGAAGAAGAAGAAGAAGAAGAAGAAATTTAAGAAGAAGAAGAACAAGTAGAAAAGGAAGAAGAAGAAGAAAAAGAAGAAGCAGAAGAAGAAGAAAAAGAAGACAAAGAAGAAGAAAAAGACGAAGAAGAAGTATAACAAGAAGAAGAAGAAGAAGAAGAAGAGGATAAAGAAGAGGAAGAAGAAGAACAAGAAGAAGAAGAGGAAGAAGAAGAAGAAAAAGAATAAGAAAGAAGATGAAGAAGAAGAAGAAGAGAAAGAAGAAGAATAAAAGAAGAAGGTGAAGAAGAAGGAGAAGACAGAAGAAGAAGAAGGAGAAGTAGAGGAACAAGGAAGAAGAAGAAGAAGAAGAATAATAATAAGAAGAAGAAGAAGAAGAATATGAAGATGAAGAAGAAGGAGTAGAAGAAGAAGAAGAAGAAGATTAAGAAGAAAAAGAGGAAGAAGAAAAAGAAGAAGAAGAAGAAGAAGAAGAAGAAGTAGAAGAAGGAGAAGAAGAAGAAGAATAAGATGTGAGGAAGAAGAAGAAGAAAGAAGAACAATAAGAAGTAGAAGAAGAAGAGAAAGAAGAAGAAGAAGAAAGAAGAAGAAGAAGAAAGAAGCAGAAGATGTAAAAGAAAAAGATGTAGTAGAAGTAGAAGAAGTAGTAGTAGAAGAAGAAGAAGACAAAGAAGATGAAGAAAAAGTAGTTGTAGAAGAAGATGAAAAAGAAGAAAAAGAAGAAGTAGAAGAAGAAGAAGAAGAAGTGGAGAAGAATGATGAGGAAGAAGAAGAAGAAAAAGAAGAAGAAGAAGAAAAAGAAGAAGAAGAAGAAAAAGAAGAAGATGAAGAGATAGAAGAAGAAAAAGAACTACAAGAAAAAGAACAAGTGGAAGAAAAAGAAAAAGAATAAGAAGAGAAAGAGAAAGAAGATGGAAAAGAAGAAGAAGAAGAAGAAGAGGTAGAAAAAAGGAGGAGGACAAGTAGAAGAATAGGGAAGAAGAAGAAGAAGAAGAAAAAGAAGATGAATATGAAGATGGGGGAAGAAGAAGAAGTGAAAGAAGAAGAAGAAGAAGGAGAAGGAGAAGAAGGAGAAGAATAAGAAAGAGAAGAAGATGAAGAAGAAGAAAAAGCAGAAGAAGAAGTTGTAGTAGTAGTTGCAGAACAAGAAGAGGAATAAGAAAGTAGTAGAAGAAGAAGATGAAGAAGAAGAAGAAGAAGATGAAGAAGAAGAAGTAGAAGTAAAAGAAGAAGAAGAAGAAGAAGAAGAAGAAGAAGAAAAAGAAGAAGAAGAAGAAGGAGAAGAAGAAGAAGTAGAAGAAGAAGGAGAAGAAGTAGAAGAAGAAGAGAAGAAGAAGAAGAAAGAAGAAGAAGAAGTAGAAGAAAAAGAAGTAGAAGAAGAAGAAGATGAAGTTAAAGAAGAAGAAAAAAAGAACAGGAGGAAGAAGAAGAAGGAGAAGAAGAAGAAGAAGAAAAAGAAGTAGAGGAAAAAGAAGGGAAAGAAGAA
>JAIUJO010003583.1:0-2500 GCA_023846275.1 Vanilla planifolia | reverse complement strand
GAAGAAGAAGAAGAAGAAGAAGAAGACAAAGAAGAAGAAGAGGAAGAAGGAGAAGAATAAGAAGGAGAAGAAGAAGGAGAAGAAGAAGAAGAAGAAGAAGGAGATAAAGAAGATGAAGAAGAAGAAGGAGAAGTAGATGATGAAAAAGAAGGAGAAGAGGAAGAAGAAGAAGGAGAACAAGTAGAACAAGAAAAAAGAGTTGGAGGAGGAGGAGGGGGAGGGGGAGAAGAAGAAGAAGATGAAGAATAAGAAAATTAAAAGAAGAAGGAGAAGAAGATGAAGAAGAAGAAGAAGAAGAAGAAGAAAAAGTAGAAGAAGCTGAAGAAGTAGTAGAAGTAGAAGAAAAAGAAGAAGAAGAAGAAGAAGAAGATGAAGAAAGAGAAAGAGAAGAAGAAGAAGAAGGAGAAGAAGAAGGTGGAGAAGGAGGAGTACAAGAAGAAGAAGAAGGAGAAGTAGAAGAAGAAGAAGAAGAAGAAGAAGTAGAAGAAGAAGAAAAAGAAGAAGAAGAAGAAGAAGAGAAAGAAGAAGATGAAGAAAATGGTGAACTAGAAGAGAAGAAGAACAAAAAGCAGAAGAAGAAGATAGAGAAGAAGAACAAGAAGAACTAAAGGAGGAAGAAGACAAAGAAGTTGAAGAAGAAAGAGAAGAAGAAAAAGAAAAGAAGGAGAAGAAGAAGATGAAGAAGAATTAATAGAAGAAGAAGAAGAAGAAGGTGAAGAAGAATAAGAAGAAGCAGAAGAAGAAGAAGGGGAAGTAGTAGTAGTAGAAGAAGAGGGAGGATGAGGAGGAGAAGAAGAAGAAGAAAAAGAAGAAGAAGAAGAAGGCGAAGAAGAAGATGAAGAAGAAGAGACGGAGAAGAAGAACAAGAAGAAAAAGAAGTAGAAGAAGAAGAAGAAGAAGAAGTAGAAAAAGAAGAAGAAGAAGAAGAAAAAGAAGAATAATACCAAGATGAAGAAGAAGGAGAAGAAGGACATGAAGGAGAAAAAGGTGAAGATGGAGAGGAAGAAGAAGAAGATGAAGAAGAAGAAGTGTAAGAAGAAGAGAAAGTAGAAAAAGAAGAAGATGAAAAGAGGGAAGAAGAAGAAGAAGAAGAAGTAGAAGTGGAAGGGGAATTACATGAAGAAGAAGAAGAAGGAGACGAAGGGGAAGAAGGAGAAGAAGGGGAGATGAAGATGAAGAAGAAGAAGGAGAGAAGAAGAAGGAGAAGGAGAAGAAGAAGAAGAAGAAGACGGAGAAGTAGTAGTAGAAGAAGAACAAAAAGGAGGAGGAGGAGGACGAGGAGAAGATGAAGAAGAAGAAGAAGAAGAAGATGAAGAGGTTGAAGAAGAAGAACTAGAAGATGACGAAGAAGAAGAAGAACAAGAAAAAGAAGAAGAAGAAGAAAAAGATGAAGAAGAAGAAGAAGAAAAATAAGAAGGACAAGAAGAAGAAGAAGAAGAAGAAGGAGAAGAACAAGAAGAAGAAGAAGAAGAAGAAGAAAAAGAAGAAGAAGAAGAAGGAGAAGAAGGAGAAGAAGAAGAAGAAGATGGAGGAGGAGGAGAAGAACGAGGAGGAGGACGAGGAGGGGAAGAAGAAGAAGAAGAAGAAGAAGAAGAAGTAGAAGAAGGAGAAGAGGAAGAAGAAGAAAAAGGAGTTGAATAAGTAGAAAAGGAAGAAGGAGTTTAAAGAGAAGGAGAAGGAGAAGAAAGAGGATAAGGGAAGCAGAAGAAGAAAGAGAAGAAAATGAAGATGACGAAACAGAAGAAGAAGAAGAAGAAGAAGAAGAAGCAAAATAAGAAACAAAAGAAGAGGAACGAGAAGATGAAGAGGAAGAGAAAAAAGATGTGGAAAAAGAAGAAGAAGATGAAGAAGAAGAAGAAGAAGAAGAAGGAAGAAGAAGAAGAAGAAGAAGAGGAAGAAGAAGAAGAAGAAGAAGAAGAAGAAGTAGAAAAAGAAAAAGAAAAAGAAGAAAAAGAAGTAGAAGAGAAAGAAGAAAAAGAAAAAGAAGATGAAGAAAAGGAGGAGAAAGAAGAAGAAGAGGAGGAAGACGAAGAAGAATAAGAATAAGAAGAAGAAGAAGACGATGATGATGATGAAGAAGAAGAAGTAGAAGAAGAAGAAGAAGAAGAAGGAGATAAAGAAGATGAAGAAGAAGAAGGAGAAGTAGATGATGAAAAAGAAGGAGAAGAGGAAGAAGAAGAAGGAGAACAAGTAGAACAAGAAAAAAGAGTTGGAGGAGGAGGAGGGGGAGGGGGAGAAGAAGAAGAAGATGAAGAATAAGAAAATTAAAAGAAGAAGGAGAAGAAGATGAAGAAGAAGAAGAAGAAGAAGAAGAAAAAGTAGAAGAAGCTGAAGAAGTAGTAGAAGTAGAAGAAAAAGAAGAAGAAGAAGAAGAAGAAGATGAAGAAAGAGAAAGAGAAGAAGAAGAAGAAGGAGAAGAAGAAGGTGGAGAAGGAGGAGTACAAGAAGAAGAAGAAGGAGAAGTAGAAGAAGAAGAAGAAGAAGAAGAAGTAGAAGAAGA
>JAIUJO010003322.1:0-2500 GCA_023846275.1 Vanilla planifolia | reverse complement strand
GAAGATGTAATAGTAATAGTAGTAGTAGAAGAAGAAGAAGATAAGGAAGAAGAAGAAGAAGAAGAAGAAGAATAGAAGAAGAAGAACAAGAACAAGAAGAAGAAGAGGAAGAAGGAGAAGAAGTAGAAGAAGGTAAAGAAGGAGATGTTTGAGATGAAGATGTAATAGTAGTAGTAGAAGAAGAAGAAGAAGAAGATAAAGAAGAAGAAGAAGAAGAAGAAGAAGAAGAAGAACAGAAGAAGAAGAAGAACAAGAACAAGAAGAAGAAGAGGAAGAAAGAGAAGCAAAAGAAGAAGAAGAAGAGGAAGAGGAAGAAGAAGAAAATGAAGAAAAAGAAGAAGAAAAAGATGAAGAAGAAGAAGAAAAAGATGAAGAAGGAGAAGAAGAAGATGACAAAGAAGAAGAATGAGAAGACGAAGAAGAAGAAGATGGAGATGAAGAAGAAGAAATCGTAGAAGATGAAGAAGTTGTAGAAGAAGAAGAAGAAGAAAGAAGAGGAGGAAGAAGAAGAAGAAGAATAAGTAAAAGAGGAACTAGAAGAAGAAGAAGAAGAAGAAGAAGAAGACAGAAGAAGACGAAGAGGAAGAAGAAGAAAAGGAAGATGAAGAACAACAAGATAAAGAAGAGGAAGAAGAACAAGAAGAATAAGAAGAAGAAGAGGAAGAAGAAGAAGAAGAAGAAGAAGATGAAGAACAAGTAGAAGAAGAAGAAGAAGAAGAAGAAGAAGAAGAAGAAGAAGAAGAAGAAGAAAAACAAGGAGAAGAAGTGGAACAAGAAGAAGAAGAATAAGAAGAAGAAGTGGAAGAAGAAAAAGGATGAGAAGAAGAAGAAGAAGAAGAAGGAAAAGAAGAAGAAGAAGAAGAAGAAGAAGAAGAAGAAGAAGAAGAAATCGAAGAAGAAGAAGAAGATGATGATGACAAAGAAGTAGGAGAAGAAGAAGGAGAAGAAGTAGACAAAGAAGAAGGAGAAGAAGAAGACAAAGTAGAAGAAGAAGAAGCAGAAGAAGAAGTAGACGAAGACGAAGAAGACGAAACAGAAGAAGATGAAGAAGAAGAAGAAGAAGATGATGATGAACATGAAGGAGAAGAAAGCGACAGAGACGATGTAGAAGAAGAATAAGAGGAAGAATAAGAAGAAGAATAAGAAGAAAGGAAAAAATTAGACGAAGAAGAAGAAGAAGAAGAAGAAGAAGTTGAAGAAGAAGAAGTAGAAGGGAAGAAGAAGAGGAAGACGAAGAAGAAGATGAAGAAGAAGATGAAGGAGGCGAAGAAGTAGACCAAGTTGTACAAGAAGAAGTAGAAGAAGAAAAAGATGATGATGATGATGATAATGATTAAGATGAAGAAGAAGATGAAGAAGAAGAAGTTGAAAAAGAAGAAAAAGAAGAAGAGGAAGATGAAGAAGAAGAAGAAGAAGAAGAAAAAGAAGGCAAAGAAGAAGACAAAGATGAAGAAGAAGTAGTAGATGAAGAAGAAGAAGAAGACGAAGTGAAGAATGACAAGAAAAAGAAAAAGGAGACGATGACGAAGAAGAAAAAGAAGAAAAAGAAGTAGATGAAGAAGAAGAAGGAGAAGAACGAGAACACGAAGAAGAAGAAGAAGAAGAAGAGGAAGAGAAGTAGAAGAGGAAGAAGAAGTAGTGTGAGAAGTAGAGGAAGTGGAAGAAGATGAAGAAGAAGTAGAAGAAGAAGAAGAAGAAGCAGAAGAGGGAGAAGAAGAAGAAGAAGAAGAAGAAGGAGAAATTGGAGAAGTTGTAGAAGAAGAAGATGAAGAAGAAGAGAAGAAGTAGAAGAATAAGAAGAAGAATAAGAAGAAGAAGAAGATGATGATGAAAAAAAGAAAAATAAAGAAGAAAAGGAAAATAGAACAAGAGTAGAACTAGAAGAAGAAGCTGAAGAGTAGAATTCAAGAAGAGGATGAAGTAGAAAAAGAAGAAGATGATGATGATGATGAAGACGAAAAGAAGAAAAATCAAAGAACGAGAGGAAGACGAGGAGGTGACGAGGAAGAAGAAGAGGAAGAAGTGGTTGAAAAGAAGAAGAAGAAGAAGAAGAAGAGGAAGAAGAAGAAGAAGAAAAAGAAGAAGTAGAAGAAGAAAAAGAAGAAGAAGAAGAAGAGACAAAAGAAAAAGAAGAACAAGAAGAAGAAGTAGAAGAACGAGAAGATGTAGATAAGGAGACGTTGGAGAAGAAGAAGAAGATGTAAAAGTAGTGGAAGAAGAAGAAGAAGAAGAGGCGAAGAAGAAGAAGATAAAGAGCAAGAAGTGAAAGAAGAGGAAGAACAAGAAACAAAAAAAGAATAAGAAGAATAAGAAGAAGAAGAAGAAAAAGAAGAAGAAGAAGAAGAAGTTGAAGAAGAAGAAGAATAATAGAAGAAGAAGAAGAAGAAGAAGAAGAAGCAAAAGAAGAAGAAGAAAAGGAAGAGGAACAAGAAGAAAAAGAAGAAAAAGAAGAAGAGAGAAGAAGAAGAAGATGACAAAGAAGAAGAACGAGAAGAAGAAG
>JAIUJO010003517.1:17500-25000 GCA_023846275.1 Vanilla planifolia | reverse complement strand
TGCTTGGATGGCAATGGCATGGTTTGAGTCAGTTTACTCAGTGTTGGCATATTTCACGGATTGGCATATTGGACCGGACTACTATAGACCCTATATGATGTTTTAGGGTAGTTGTGGTAGGTAACTGTGCGGTTCAGACTTAGCTTCCACAGTGTACATGTGACTGGTAGGCGCCATGCGTGTTTCGAGTGGGCGAATCCCACTGGCATGCTACCTGGAACCCCAGGCTAGGTTGTGATGCGTGTTTCGAGTGGGCGAATCCCACTGGCATGCTTTGCCTAGGCGCCATGCGTGTTTCGAGTGGGCGAATCCCACTGGCATGCTATATAGACGCTGAGGTGTCGGGTGCTAGGCGTTATGATGCGTGTTTCGAGATGGGCAATCCCACTGGCATGCTTTGCCTAAGCACCGTGCATGTTTCGAGATGGGCGATCCCACTGGCATGCTACCTGGAAGCCCAGAGGAGAGCTACTCTGGTGTGACTGGGGTGACTATGGTTGGTCGGAGTCTGGGACTGAGAGTGCCTTTCCACCCTACATTGTTATGCTGTATTCCTATACTTTTGCTATTATCCTTCTCTTGCATGTGAGTTTTTACTAGCTGTCTTTCCTACTGGGCGTAGCTCATTCCTTTTTATCTATATTTTTCCAGTGGCTCGGCAGACTTGACGCCACCCAGTTTTAGGTGGGATCGTGATCAGTAGGCTAGTGGAGGAGATCTGATCTGTGATTTTTTGAGACATTCTGGTTAGTTGATTGTTGCTGTTGGATGATATTGTATTTGTTGGACTTGGATCTTATTCTTGTGATGTAGTTTCCATTCACTGTTTTACTTTATTGTCTTGGTGATATAGTGTGTGGAGTGCTATAATTTATCTGAGGATGTTATGTATTTTATTTGGATGGTGAGGTCATTACATGACTATGGAACTTAACCGTGGGGGTTCAGACTTCTATTAGACCGGTTCTCCTACTGGTATGGGTTAGGAGTATTGGGTCTAGTAGGAGTAACATTGCGCGAGTTCATCAGTTAATTCAGGAGTCATGAACCCTGATTTGACGGTGGAGATGGGATCCACATTGTTAAGGAAAGTAGGTGTGTAATGATGTGTTATATCCTATGTTTTTCGTAGGCTACTTAGGTTGGTATGAGACGATCTGAGCTGTCTATATGCAAAAAAAAAAAATATGCCAAAAATCAGCCTAGGAAAAAATGTGGTGTAACAAGAGTGGTATCAGAGCCCTAGGTTAGGATAGTGGGGCTAGACATGTATAGAAGTTCAGCCCTAGGTTAGGATAGTGGGGCTAGACATGTATAGAAGTTCAACCCAAGGTGGGGAGAACTGTTGGTCATTTTATTATACTATGGTAGTCCGTATGCCAAATGCCAAATGACGACTCTAATGCCAGATTAGTTGCTTTGACAGTATGGCTAATACCAGGAGACTTTCCATTCGTGGAGCAGCTAGAGGCAGACCTGTATCTGCTACTCCTACCCCAAAGACGATCCCAGCATTGCCAGTTGAGCCAGCCGTGGATCGTTGGATCGATGCCTTTATGCGGTTGCGACCGCGGAGCTTTAGTGGGTCGGCTGACCCAGCGGTGGCTGATGACTGGATGGCTCATATGCTTGAGCTGTTTGATGCCTTGGGATGTCCACTTGGCAGGAGGGTAGTACTTGCTGCTCTAGTATTGGAGGGAGAGGCTGCTACCTGGTGGAGAGGCCAGCGGCGCGCTGTGTTTGGAGAGGTCCAGAACAGCGAGATAGCTTGGGAGGACTTTGTTGAGGCATTCAGGGAATGCTACATTCCGGCTTCTGCCATGTCTCAGTTCAGGAGGGACCTTATACACCTCAGGCAGGGCCAGATGTCAGTGAACGACTACTTATCGAGATTCACATATCTGGCGAGGTATGCCACAGAGCTGGTACCATCTGAGGAGCGCAGATGTGAGATGTTCTTGGAGGGACTTCGTCCTATGCTGCAGCATCAGTTGGTTGTGAGCCAGTTTGCCAGATTTCATGACTCAGTGGAGGCTGCGAGATCCGTTGAGCTTATTGACATTCGGATGGAGGCCCAGAGAGAGGCTCACAACAAGAGGAAGGGATTCAGAAATGCCCAACAGAACGAAAAGGACAAGAGACACAGAGATCACCGTGGTACCCAGGAGGGCGTGATCCAGCCACGGCCTATTTCCGAGAGGCCAGTGCAGCAGACAGGTACTCGGACTGGGGGGATGATTTGCTACCACTGTCAGCAGCCAGGACACATAAGGTACGACTGCCCAGAATGGAAGAAACAAAGGATCACAGGACCGGTTGGTTCATTTGGGGGACAGCCCAGAGTATTTGCATTAACTCAGCAGCAGGCTTCAGAGTCACCAGAGGTGATCACAGGTATGCTTTATTTTGGTAACATACAGTGCGTGACTTTGTTTGATACTGGTGCATCTCATTCTTTTGTTGCTGAGAAGATCTGGAATCAGATATCAGGATCCAAGGGTTATTTAAAAGAATCCTTACTGGTTAGGCTTCCTGATGGGAAAGAGATTCCCACTGTTCAGAAGATTGATGGATCTATTCTGATTAGTGGACACGAGTTCATAACAGAGTTGATATGTGTGCCGCTAACAGAGTTCGACATCATTTTTGGGATGGATTTGTTGTGCTACCATGTAGTGGTTATGGATTGTTGCGAGAAGAAGGTTTGGATCAGGGTGCCTGGTTCGGAGGATGTGATATACTTTGGTCTGAATAGGCAGATTCCCCTGATCTCAATTCTTCAGGCAGAGAGACTAGTGAGGAAGTGTTGTACTGGTTGGTTGGCTTATGTGGCAGATAGTCAAGCCACCACTACCCTTATGTCAAATATTCTAGTGGTGAAAGACTTCCCTATGGTTTTTCCAGAGGAATTGCCTGGACTTCCACCAGTTAGGGAAGTGGAGTTTTCGATTGATTTAGAGGCAGGAGTAGCTCCTATTGCTAGAGCTCCGTACCGGATGGCTCCAGCCGAGCTAGCAGAGTTGAAGACTCAGTTGCAGGACCTATTAGACAAGGGACTCATACGCCCCAGTTGTTCACCTTGGGGTGCCCCTGTCTTATTCGTCAAGAAAAAGGATGGTAGTATGAGGCTGTGTGTGGATTATAGGGAATTGAATAAGATTACGATTCGTAACCGGTACCCTTTACCACGTATTGATGATTTACTAGAACCGAATTTGAGGCAAAGGAGATGGTTGGAATTGATAAAGGACTATGAGCTGGTGATAAATTACTGCGAGGATAAGGCTAATCCTGTTGCTGATGCTTTGAGCAGGCACGCAGTTATGCATACTATGTTAGTCTCTGACTCTATACTAGACTTGGATTGGGATGTTGAAAGATGTCAGGAATAGGTCGTTTCCTATGGTCAAGGTTCTGTGGAATAGACATGACGAAAGGGAGGCAACCTGGGAGCTAGAGCAGGATGTTGCGGAAAAGTGGTTGGAACTTCT
Organism: Vanilla planifolia; assembly: GCA_023846275.1. Lineage (NCBI taxonomy): Eukaryota > Viridiplantae > Streptophyta > Magnoliopsida > Asparagales > Orchidaceae > Vanilla > Vanilla planifolia. The sequence continues at coordinate 21,509 of JAIUJO010003517.1, read as the reverse complement.
TGCTGAATTTCAAGGGCGAAATTCCTGATAAGGTGGGGAGATTGTTATACCCGGTAAAATATTATAGGTTTAATCTTCAATAATTCGAATTGGCTGGGATGATTTCAGATCGACAGTAGGTTGAGCCAGGAGCTCAATTGGAGGCTATTGGAATTTCTGAAATTTTCTGGGGATTTTTCGGAGCACCGAGGAATTTTTAAGTAATTTTCCCTGTTTAATTGGATTTTTGGAAATTCGAAAATCTATTTAAATCGGTCCATTAAACCGGAAATTGGTTTTTACCGCGCATGAACCGGACCGGAGCGGTTCAGCGAAGGCAGGGGCGGTTCGCCGAGTGCATTTGTGCGTGCGTTTGGATATGCCGCGGATAAGCGGATCGGACGGACGAGATCAGCGGTGGAGATTAACCGGTTGATCGGGGTTAAGCGACGTTATTAGAAGGTCAACCAGCACTTAATGGGTTCTTAACGGGTTAATACCGGTTTAAAGCGGGGTATTTAACCCGAACTGTTTGACTGTTAGGGTTAGGGTTTCGAACGGCCGGAGACGAAGCTTTCGCGGCGAACGGCGATATTTTCCGGCAGCCTTTCAAGGGGCTTTTTGTACCTGGAGGTTCGCGGGACCGAGGAGAATCGATTGGTACCGGTTTCGTTCGGCGAGGAGCAGCGGTTGGTCGCGTGCGAGCTTCACCGTCGCCGGAGAAGAAAGGTAGGAAATTTCAGTTTAAATTAGTTAAATTGGCAAATTAAAAATATGGATTATTTTGTGATTAGCTACCGGAGCATTCGAATTGTGGTTTTTTTGAAATTTATTACTACAAATTATTGATTTTAGCATTTTAGGGTTTTCGGAAAAATTACACCCGCCGAATTTGGAAATTTTACCGAGCAATTGTTGATTCGATTATATGCTTAATCATGTTAAGATAGTATCAAATGCTGAAATTTGTTTAATTTCATAGAATTGTTAAAATGAGGATTGGATGAAACTTCGGCAGAAATTTTGATTTGAATCTTAGAAATTAGTGACATTATTGACAAATTAGGATAGTACGAACATCAGATTTTACTTCTCTTTGATCTCGGTCGCCGGAAATCGACGGGGAAAACGAAATTTTCCGGAGGAATCGTCGGCTAGGGTTTCGCGGGCGCCGGGCGGAGGAAGGAGATGGATTAGATTAATTTCGGTTTAGTTAATTAAGTAATTGTAATTATTCAATATTTATTAATAATTAAATGCTAAACGTCGGCTGGAAATTGGATTAAATATTCGGCCGGTGGGTCCTCGATTCAGCGGGATTCGGGCGAACGAACGGGCGGAGGAAAAGATTTAATTCGGAAATTAATCCGAATTTTCGGGAAATATATGGAATTTAAAATTTAATTTCGGAAATTAATCCGAATTTTTGGAAAAAGGATATATGTGGAATTTAAATTTTATTCGGAAATTTATTCCGAATTTCGGAAAATTGATAAAGGGCGGAAATTGATTTTGGAATTTAAAAAGTTCCTGAAGTGAGAAAAAGGTGATTTTAGGAAATCACATAGCCAAGTTGAAATTTACTGTTGGAAATTATCCATAAATTCAGTGTAGCTAGATTAGTTGGAAGGAAGTGTGACATTTGGGTAAGTGCTACCAGAATAGTCAGAATTTTGGTACAGTTTGTGTTGCTTGGATGGCAATGGCATGGTTTGAGTCAGTTTACTCAGTGTTGGCATATTTCACGGATTGGAATATTGGACCGGACTACTATAGACCCTATATGATGTTTTAGGGTAGTTGTGGTAGGTAACTGTGCAGTTCAGACTTAGCTTCCACAGTGTACATGTGACTGGTAGGCGCCATGCGTGTTTCGAGTGGGCGAATCCCACTGGCATGCTACCTGGAACCCCAGGCTAGGTTGTGATGCGTGTTTCGAGTGGGCGAATCCCACTGGCATGCTTTGCCTAGGCGCCATGCGTGTTTCGAGTGGGCGAATCCCACTGGCATGCTATATAGACGCTGAGGTGTCGGGTGCTAGGCGTTATGATGCGTGTTTCGAGATGGGCAATCCCACTGGCATGCTTTGCCTAAGCACCGTGCATGTTTCGAGATGGGCGATCCCATTGGCATGCTACCTGGAAGCCCAGAGGAGAGCTACTCTGGTGTGACTGGGGTGACTGTGGTTGGTCGGAGTCTGGGACTGAGAGTGCCTTTCCACCCTACATTGTTATGCTGTATTCCTATACTTTTGCTATTATCCTTCTCTTGCATGTGAGTTTTTACTAGCTGTCTTTCCTACTGGGCGTAGCTCATTCCTTTTTATCTATATTTTTCCAGTGGCTCGGCAGACTTGACGCCACCCAGTTTTAGGTGGGATCGTGATCAGTAGGCTAGTGGAGGAGATCTGATCTGTGATTTTCTGAGACATTCTGGTTAGTTGATTGTTGCTGTTGGATGATATTGTATTTGTTGGACTTGGATCTTATTCTTGTGATGTAGTTTCCATTCACTGTTTTACTTTATTGTCTTGGTGATATAGTGTGTGGAGTGCTATAATTTATCTGAGGATGTTATGTATTTTATTTTGATGGTGAGGTCATTACATGACTATGGAACTTAATCGTGGGGGTTCAGACTTCTATTAGACCGGTTCTCCTACTGGTATGGGTTAGGAGTATTGGGTCTAGTAGGAGTAACATTGCGCGAGTTCATCAGTTAATTCAGGAGTCATGAAGCCTGATTTGACGGTGGAGATGGGATCCACATTGTTAAGGAAAGTAGGTGTGTAATGATGTGTTATATCCTATGTTTTTCGTAGGCTACTCAGGTTGGTATGGGACGATCTGAGCTGTCTATATGCAAAAAAAAAAAAAATATGCCAAAAATCAGCTTAGGAAAAAATGGAGTGTAACACTTCTTCTCCTTCTTCTTCTTCTTCTTCCTCTTTTTCTTTTTTTTCTTCTTCATTTTCTTCTTCTAGTTCTACTTATTCCTCTTTTTCTTCTTCTTCTTCATGTTCTTCTTCTTTGCCTCCATCTCCTTCATCTTCTTCTTCTTCTTCTTCATCTTCTTTTGCTTCTTCAACTTCTTTTCTTATTTTTCTTCTTCTTCTACTACTACTACTACTACTTCTTCAGATTCTTCATTAACATCTTGTTCTTCTTGGTTTTTTTTTTCTTCTTCTTCTTATTGTTCTTCAACTTCTTCCTTTTCTTCTTCTTCTTCTTCTTCTTCTTCTTCTTCTTCTTCCTTCTTCTTCTTCCTCTTCTTCTTATTCCTCTTTGTCTTCTTCTTCTTCCTCCTTTTCTTCTTCTCTTTCTTCTTGTTCTTCTTCTTCTTCCCCTTCTTCTTCTTCTTCTTCTTCTTCTTCTCCTTCTTCTTCTCCTTCTTCTACTCCTTCTTCTTCTTCTTTTTCTTCTTCACTTTCTTCTTCAACTTCTTTTCTTCTTCTTCTTCTTCATCATCTTCATCTACAACTTCTTGTTCTTCTTGTTTTTCTTTTTTTATCTTCTTCTTTTTCTTCTTCTTCTTCTTCTTCTTCTTCTTCTTCTTCTTCTTTCTTCTTCTTCTCTTTCTTCTTCTTCTTATTCCACTTCGTCTTCTTCTTCTTCCTCTTTTTCTTCTTCTCCTTCTTCTTCTTCTTCTTCTTCCTACTCTTCTTCTTCTTTTTCTTCTTCTTCTACTTCTACTTCTTCTTCTTCTTCTTCGGCTTCTTGTTGTTCTTCTTCTTCTCCTTCTTGTTATTCTTCTTCGCCTTCTTATTTTTCTTCTTCTTCTTGTTCTTCTACCTCTTCTTCTTCTTCTTCTTCTTCTTCTTCTTCTTTATGTTCTTCTTCTTCTTCTTCTTCAAATTCTTTTTCATATTCTTGTTCTTCTTTTTCTTCTTCTTCTTCTTATTCTTCTTCTTATTCTTCTTCTTCTACTTCTTCTTTTTCTACTTCTTCTACTTCTTCTACTTCTTCTTCTCCTTCCTCTTCTAATTCTTTTCTTCTTGCCCTCCTTCTTCTTCTCCTCCTCCCTCCTTCTC
>JAIUJO010003427.1:27500-33950 GCA_023846275.1 Vanilla planifolia | reverse complement strand
ACTTGTTTTCCCATACAATCAGTTGTGGTTTTTTGGTTTCTAAAGGAAGCCAAAATTGTTTAGGAATGAAGATTTGCTGAGGTAAACTAGCTTCGGCACCAGTGTCAACTAAAGCATAAAGTGTTACATCCTCATAATCAGGAATTTGTATAATAATAGGAAGATATATATGCAATTGAGCTTTCTTTTTTAAATCCTTTTAGGGAGGAGTAATAGATTTTTTATTTTCAAGAAGTCGTAAGGTACGACCTTCGACTGGATATTATACCGAAATATGAAAGCTTGGTCTCGCTTTTAGAGATTCAGATGTTTGTCCTTCTTTATAATATCTTGGAAGACTCATTGAAGAAGAGGTACAATTGATAGGATTTTTTTGTAATAATAAAAATTGTATTGCCAGAAGAAATAAAATATTCTATTAGTAATTGAACCTTTGGTTTCAAGGTTTTTACAAAAAGTTGGATATCATTATCTAGCTTAAGATGTTGTATGTCCACTACTTTTGGGTTGATTGTTTTTCCAATTCTAACATTGAATAATTTTACGAAATTATTTGGGGTGATGGATCTAAATGTGGAAGTATCATTTAGAGCCATGCAGTGTTCCCATTGTATATCTAGGATTTTTGATCCAGGTAGTAATTGTATTCCTTTAAGGCTTATTGATAATGTACAAGTCTTTTCAACATTTTAGTCGACCAAATTTATACAAAAATCAGGGTGAAAATTTATTTCAAATAATCTATTAGCAAGATTAGATTTGACTCCTCCAATTATGCTACTAAGTAGCTTGTTAATGATTCGTTCGTCCATGCAAACGATCAGTATTTGTGTATCTATTCCACTACGAAATAGAGCAGTTATTTTTAATTGGATCATACCTACATGTAGGTATTTCATTTTTGCGTATTTTCTTTTTAATTTTTCTATTTTATTTTTGTTAAGAAGACTGATAGATGTTAAATCATCATCTCCTTTTAATTCTATATTTCCTAGCATATGCTTGAAAATATAAGTGTGTTTATTGAGAAAGCGAGATTTAAAAGAAGGGTTTTTATAAATCTCATTTTTTCTCCTTGAGATATTGCCTGTTTTAGTTTTTCTAAGTCTTCATCTGAGATTTCAAATTGTTCTCCTATACTGTGATGTAATTCTATTGTATTTACTTCTTCAGAAGTAAATGTATTCATATTGATTCGAAATCCTCAATATTTTTCTGAATTCTCTGAATCATCTATAGCTATTCAGATGTTATGATGGGAAAATCCACATATTTGTGTACAACAAGTGTTCCAATAGCATCGTTTGGTCTAATTTAAAAAATCCCAATCTTCTAGACTGGTATTTTTAATCAAGACTGTTTGTGCTTGATATGTCATGGGTTCAATTATCCCATGGGTAATGAAGATATTTTCTTTGGCATAATATGGGATATTATGTATTATCCCATAGTATCCAAATGATACTAAAATGATTAGATCTAATGTTACCTCTATAGTTTGATAGCACTTATGTCTAAGCATTTTTCCCATGTAGATTGTATATCCTGGTGAGGATATTCTTTCCTTTTTAGGAAGATAACGCTTATGTCTAAATGTTGTTTAGATTCAGACTCTATGGAGTCAAATTTAGACTCTGTGGAGTCATAATAAGATGTAATTTCATAGACAAAATTATTGTCATCAGAAATTTCATCAAATTATTCTAATGTTGATGGAATATTCCTCTATATTAGGAATAATACCTCCTTTGAAGTTAACTGAGCATTCATTTGCATATTGTCCCTCTTTGTTACATTTAAAATATCTACAATATTTTTTACCTTTCTTTTTATTTTATTTTTTGATACACTTCTTTTTCCTAAACCTTTGTTCTTTTCTAAATTTGGGTTTCCATTTTCTTTTAGAAATTTTATATCTTGGATTTCTTTTGTTTTTAGCATAATATGGTTTAGAAGCATATGTCTTCCAGTCATAAACAAGTGGACAACCATAAATATAACTTAAATCTTCTTAGAAATTTGGGCAACAGTTGTAGCCTATTCTAGAAGATTTTAAGTTTCTACTAATTTCTTTTTGAGCAGAAGTATTTTTGCAAATCTTCTCCATAGATTCTACACATGATCTTCTAAGCATTCCTGTGTTGTGTTGTTTAAGAGTTCCTCTAGATTTAAGTAACTCTTGGTATTTTGTGGATATTATATGGTTCCAAGGGAAGGGTATTTTAAAAAAACCCTTGTATCCAAAACTCTTGTTGAGGAGTTTCATTTAGATGATAAACATATCCTATGTATGTAGAGAAAAATTCATTTAACATACATATGTCACATAATTTCATTTTATGAAGTTTTTCTTCATAGTTTAGGTTTTCACTCCATTCTGATCTAGTAAAAACAACAACTAGTAGTAAAACCAGCATTTCAATTGTAGTTTGTTTATCTTTTTGTTGTAGGATTTTTTGACAATCGTCTTTATTATTTCTTTAGAAATTTGTCAGCCAAGATAGTGCATTTCCTTCCTAGTATGATGTAGAGAATTGTATGTATTTTGAAACATTCATAGTAGGAGGAAGCATAAATATAGTTGTTTTTATTTTTTGAGTCCATTCTATGCAATAATCTTTGACTCTTTTATATGGTATATTATCTATGTTTAAAGTGAGTCCCCAAGTAGAGGAGTATCTCTTTTCTTCTAAATGACGATTTTTATTTTTAAGGTATGTACGCTAATCATAGCATTTACCATAATTTAAAATGGATGAATATGAAGGAGTAGTATGAACTTGTTCCATATTATCTCCTTGAGATTCTTACATGTTAACTTCAGGTGAAGGTGTTTGTGGACTATAACCATGAGGACCAGGGAGATAGAGAGTACTTCTATTACTTTCTCCTCTTTCCATCCTAATCTTATTATCATTTTCTAATTGGTTTCTATAAAAATCTATAACTTCATGATTTTGTTCATAGAAGTTATAAATTTTTTCACACGTAATTTCTCCAGTGAGTTCTTTTTATCGAAGTTCTAGGAACTCCAAGTAAAAGGATTTATCTAATTTTTGTAAATCCATAATAAAGTCTGTGGATTTTAATTTAACCATTATTGTTTGGATAGTTTTGTTCCGACATAATAGAACTTTGATGTATTGTTATTTTTGTGTTCTAGATTCTAAATTTTATCTTTGATCTCTTTTAATAGATCAACGATGAAATTCAGTATTCCTACTATGGTAGGGTCATCTCCTACTGTGGTAGGTATGTGGATTATATGTTCATAATCCTAGATGTTTTCAGTAATCTGACATTTATAAGTGTCATCAAGAATCAGTATGTTTTCATAGTATTTGAGTAGATGTTTATGTTTCCTTATTACTAGATAAGTTTGCAAGGTGAGTTTTGATTATTTAAGAGGATTGTTCTCCTTTTGTATTATATTTCTGTTTTGACCTTCTATTTTATGGCTGCATCTACCCTTTCAAAACCGCAAGGTTCCCATGGTTTTCTGGGGGAAGTTAGGGATTCTTACTAAGACCACCAACCCTAATAGACTGCTACATAAAATAGGAGCACAGCTATGGTTCATTTCCAACTCTATGGTGTAAAAAAATAGAATACAAAGAAGAAGAAGAATCTCAAAACAAACTAACTCATTGTACAAAAAAATCTTTTAATAAGAGTGTCATTGTACAAATAATAGCGAGGAGAGTTTTCAAACCATTTTAGAGGGTCATTAGAAAATAGAGGTTCTAAGACTTTATGAACAATTTTCTCAAAAGTGGTTGCATTCGCAAGGTTATATGTTTAAATTAGATGAATGAAGGTATCTTTCTTCTTCTTCTTCTTCTTCTAATTCTTTTGGTTCTTCCATCTTCTCTTCTTCTTCTTCATCTTTTTTTTCCAATTCTTCTTCTTCTTCTTCTCCCTTTCTTCCAATTCTTATTTTTCTTCTTCTTCTTCTTCTTCTTACTCCAATTCTTCTTCTTCTTCTTCCTCTTTCCTCTTCTTCTTCTTCTTCTTCTTCCTCTTTCCTCTTCTTCTTCTTCTTCTTCTTTTTCTTCTTCTTCTTCTTCTTCATCATCTTCTTCTTCTTTTCTTCTTCTTCATGTTCTTCTTCCTCCAATTCTTTGTCTTGTTTTTGTTCTTCTTCTTCTTCTTTCTATTCTTTTTCTTCTACTTCTTCTTCCTTTTCTTATTCTTCTTCTTCTTTTTCATCTTCTACTTCTTCATCATCATCATCATTAGCTTCTTCTTCTTCTTCTTCTTCTTCTTCATTCTCCTCCTCCTTCTTCTTCTTCCTTTTCTTCTTCTTTTTCTTCTTCTTCTTCCTATTCATCTTCTTCTTCTTCCTCTTCTTCTTCTTGTACTTCTTCATCGTATTCCTTTTCTTCTTCTTCTTTTCCTTCTTCTTCTTTGTCTTCTTCTTCTTCTCCTCCTTCTTCTTCTTCTTCTTCTTCTTCTCTCTCTTCTTCTTCTTCTTCTTCTTTATCTTCATCTTCTTCTTCTTCATCTTCTTTTATATCTTCTACTTCTTTTTCTTCTTCTTCTTCTTCTTCCTCTTCTTCTTCTTCTTCACCTTCTTCTTGTTCTTCTACTTCTCCATCTTCTCCTTCTTCTCCTTCTTCTTCTTCTGCTTCTTATTCTTATTCTTCTTCTTCTTCTTCTGCTTCTCCTTCTACTTCTTCTTCTTCTTCTTCTTCTTCTTCTTCTTCTTTTAATTCTTTTTTTCTTCTTCTCCTCCTTTTTCTTCTTCTTCTTTTTCTTCTTTGTCTTCTTCTTCTTCTTCTTCTTCTTCTACTTCTTCCTCTACTTCTTCTTCTTCATCATCTTCTTCTACTCCTCTTTCTTTTTCTTCTTCTTCTTCTACTTCTTCTTCCTCTTCTTCTTCCGCTTCCTCATCTTTTTCTTCCTCTTCTTCTTCTTCATCATCTTCTTCTTCTTCTTCACATTTTTCTTCTTCTTCTTCATCTTGTTCTTCTTCTTCTTCACCTTCCTCTTCTTCTTTTTCATCTTCTTCTACTACTTCTTCTACTTCTTCTTTTTCTTCTTCTTCTACTTTTTTTTCATCTTCGTCTTCTTCTTCTTCTTCTTCTCTTCCTCCTTCTTTATCTTCTTCTTCTTCTTCTCCTTCTCCTTCTTCTCTTTCTTCTTCTTCTTCTTCTAATTCGTCTTCTTATTCTTCTTCTTCATCTTCTTCTTCTTCTTCTTCTTCTTCTTCTTCTTATTCTTCTTTTTGTACATCTACTTCTGTTTTTCTCCGTTATCTTCTTCTCCTCCTTCTCTCCTTTTTCTACTACTACAACTACTACTGTCTTCATCTTCTACTTCTTCCTCTTCTTCTTCTTTTTAATCATTTTTCTTCTTTTTCTTCTTCTTCATCTTCTTCTTCTTCTTCTTCAAATCTTTTTCTAATTCTTCTTCCTCTTCTTCTTCTCTTCTACTACTTCTTCTAGTTCTTCTACTTCTTCTTCTTCTTCTTTTTCTTCTTTTTTCCCATCTTCTTTTCTTCTCCTTCTTCAATTCTTTTCCAACATATCCTTCTTCACCTTCTTCTCCTTCTTCTTCTTCTTCTTCTTCTTTTTCTTCTTATTCTTCTCTTTCTTCTTTTCTTCTACTTCTTCTTCTTATACTTCTTCTCCTTGTTCTTCTTATTCTTCTTCTTCTCTTCTCCTTCTTCTTCTTCTTCTTCTTTCCTTCTCCTTCTCCTTCTTCTTCTTCTTCTCTTTCTTCTTCTTCTCCTCCTTTTTCTTCTTCTTCTTCTTCTTCTTCTTCTTCTTCTTCTTCTTCTTTTACTTCTTATTCTTCTTCATTTTCCTCTTCTTCTTCTTCTTCTTCTTCTTCTCTTCTTTTACTTCTTATTCTTCTTCATTTTCCTCTTCTTCTTCTTCTCTTCCTCTCCTCCTCTTTCTCCTACATCTTCTTCTTCTTCTTCTCTTCTCCTCTTATTTTCTTCTTCCTTCACTTTTTCTTCTTCCTCTTCTTCTTCCATTTTTACTTCTTCTTCTTCTTCTTCTCCTTCTTCAACTTATTCTTCTTCTTCTTGTTCTTCTTCTACTTCTTCGTCATTTTCTACATTTTCTTCTTCTTCTTCTTTCTCTTCTTCTTCTTCCTCTACTTCTTCTTCTTCAACTTCTTCTTCTTCAGTTTCTTCGTCTTCTTCTTCTTCTTCTACTTCTTCTTCTTCTTCTTCGTCTTCTTCTTTTCATCATCATCTTCTTCTTCTTCTTTTTCTTCTTCTTCCTCTTCTTCATCTTCGTCTCTTTCTTCTTCTTCTCCTTTATCATCATCACCTTCTTCTTCTTATTCTCCTTCTTCTTCTTCATTTACCAATTCTTCTTATTCTTCTTCTTCTTTCTTCTTCTTCTTCTTTTTCTTCTTCTTCTTCTTCTTCAATTCCTACATCTTCTTCTTCTTCTTCTTCTCTTCTTCTTCTTCTCTAATTCTTCTTCATCTTCT
>JAIUJO010002674.1:22500-30000 GCA_023846275.1 Vanilla planifolia | reverse complement strand
AGAAGAAGAAAAAGAAGAAGTAATATAAGAAGAAGAAGAAGGAGGTAGAGGACAAGATGAAGAAGTAGAAGAAGAAGGAGAAGGAGAAGGACAAGATGAAGAACAAGAAGAAGAAGAATAAGAAGAAGAAGAAGAAGAGGAAGAAGAAGAAGAAGGGGAAGAAGTAGAAAAGGATAAAGAAGAAGAAAAAAAGAATAAGAAGAGGACGAAGAAGTTAAAGAAGAAGAAGAAGAAGCAGAAGTAGAAGCGAAGAAGGCGAAGAAGAAGAAGAGGGGGAAGAAGAAGAAAAAGAGGAAGACGAGGAACAAGAGGATGAAGAAGTACAAGAAGAACAAGAGGAAGATGGAGAGAAAGAATAAGATGATGAAGAGGAAGAAGAGGAAGAAGAAGAAGAAGTAGAAGAAGAAGTTAGAGAAGAAGAGGAAGATGAAGAACAAGATGAAGAAGAAGAAAAAAATAGAAGAAGAGGAAGAAGAAGAAGATGATGATGTAGAAAAAGAAGAACAAGAAGTAGTAGAAGAAGAATAAGATAAGGAAAAAGAAAAATAATAAGAAGAAGAAGGAGAAGAAGTAGAAGAAGAAGATGATTAAGAAGAAGCTAAAGAAAAAGAAGAGGAAGAAGAAGAAGAAGAAGAAAATGAAGAAGAAGAAGAAGAAGAAGAAGAAGAAGAAATGCAAGAAGAAGAAGAAGAAGAAGAAGAAGAAGAAGAAGGAGAAGAAGAAGTAAGAGAAGATAATGAAAAAAAAAGAAGAAAAAGAAGAAAAAGAATAAGAAGAACATGAAGAAGAAGAAGAAGAAGAAGAAGAAGAAGAGGAAGATGAAGAAGAACAATTAGAAGAAGAAGATGAAGATATAGAAGAAGAAGAAGAAGAAGGTGTTAAAGAAGAAGAAGAAGAAGAAGAAAGAAGAAGAAGAAGAAGAAGAAGAAGAAGAAGAAGAAGAAGAAGGCAAAGAAGAAGGAGAAGGAGAAGAAGAAAAAGATGTAGAGCACGAAGAAGAAAAAGAATAAGATAAAGAAGAAAAAGGTGAATTAGAAGAAGAAGAAGGTGAAGATATAGAAGAAGAAGTTGATGAAGAAGAAGAAGAAGGTGTTAAAGAAGAAGAAGAAGAAAGAAGAAGAAGAAGAAGTAGTAGAACACAAAGAAGAAGAAGAAGAAGATAAAGAAGAAGAAGAAGAAGAAGAAGGAGAAGAAGAAGAAGAAGAAAAAGAAGAAGAAGGTGGTGTAGGATAAGAAGAAGAAGAAGATGATGATGATGAAAAAGAAGAAGAAGAAGAAGAAGAAGAAGAAGAAGAAGAAGTGGAAGAAGAGGAAGAAGATGATGAAGGAGAAGAAGAATAAGAAAAATAAAAGTAGAAGAAGAAGAGGATGTTAAAGAAGAAGAAGAAAAAGAAGAAGCAAAAGCATAAGAAGATGAAGAAGAAGAAGAAGCAGAAGGAGAAGAGAAGAAGAATAAGAAGTAGTGGGGGAATAAGAAAAAGTTGAAGAGGAAAAAGATGAAGAAGAAGGAGAAAAAGAATAATAATAATAATAAGATATACAAGAAGAAGAAGAAGAAGGAGAAGAAAAAGAAGAGGAACAAAAAGGAAGAAGAAGAAGCAAAAGAATAAGAAGAAAAAGAAGTGAAAGAAGAAGAAGAAGTAGAACAACAAGAAGAAAAAGAATAGGAAGAATAACAAAAAGAAAAGAAGAGGAAGGAGAAGAAGAAGTTAACTAAGAAGAAGAGGAAGAAGAAGATGAAAAAGAAGAAGAAGAAGAAGAAGAGTAGAAGAAGAAGACCAAGAAGAACAAGAAGAAGAAGAAGAGGATGAAGAAGAAGTAGAAGAAGAAGGGGGAAGAAGAAGAAGAAGAAGAAGAAGGAGAAGAAGAAGAAGAAGAAGAAGAAGAAGAGGGAGAAGAAGAATGAGAACTAGAAGAAGAATAAGAAGTGGATGAGGAAGATGATGTAAAAGAAGAAGAAGAAGAAGAAGAAAAAGAAAAAGAAGAAGAAGATGTCGAAGAAAAAGAAGAAATATAGAAAGAAGAAGAAAATGAAAAAGAAGAGGTAGAAGATGATGGGATGAAGAAGAAGAAGAAGTTAAAAAAGTAGATGAATAAAAATAATATTATTAATAAGAATAATAAGAAGAGAAACAAGGGAAAGAAGATGACGAAGGAGAAGAAGAACAAGATGAAGAAGAAGTTTAAGAACAAAAAGTAGAAGAAGAGGAAGAAGAAGACGAGCAAGAAGATGAAGAAGAAGAAGGAGAAGATCATGAAGAAGAAGAAGAAGAGGAAGAAGAAAAAAAAAGAAGAGGAAGAAGAAGAAAGAGGAGAAGGAGAGGAAGAAGAATAGGAAGAAGAAGAGAAGATGAAGAGGATGAAGAGGAAGAAGACAAAGAAGAGGAAGAGGAAGAAGAAAAAGAAGAAGTTAAAGAAGATGATGACAAACAATAGGAAGAAGAAGAAGAGCAAGAAGAAGAAGAGGAAGAGGAAGAAGAAGAAGAAGAAAAAGAAGAAGAAGTTAAAGAAGATGATGAAAAATAACAGGAAGAAGAAGAAGAGGAAGAAGAAGAAAGGGTAGAAAAAGAAGAAGAAATAGAAAAAGAAGAGGAAGAAGAAGAAGGAAAAGAAGAAGAAGAAGAAGAAGAAGAAAAAGAACAAGAAGAAGAAAAGGAAGAAGAAGAAGAAGAAGAAGAAGAAGAAAAGAAGAACATGAAGATGATGATGAAGAAAAAGATGATGAAGAAGAAGAAGAAGAAGAAGGAGAAGAATAAGAAGAAGAAGAAGAAGGTGGAGGAGGAGAAAAAGAAGAAGAAGATGATGATGATAAAGAAGAAGAAGGAGAAGAAGAAGAGAAGAAGAAGAGGAAGAAGAAGAAGAAGAAATGGAAGAAGGCAAAGTAGAAGAAGAGGAGCAATAAGAAAAAGAAAAAGAAGAGGAAGAAGAAGAAGAAGAAGTTAAAGAAGAAGAATAAGCAGAAGAAGTAGAAGATAAAGAAGAAGAAGAAGAAGAAGTAGAAGATGAAGAAATAGAAGAAGAAGAAGTAGTAGTAGTAGCAGTAGTAGTAGTAGTAGAAGAAGAAGAAGAAGGAGAAGGAGAAGGAGGAGAAGAAGAAGAAGAAAAAGAAGGAGAAGAAGACGAAGAAGAAGAAGAAGATAAAGAAGAAGAAAGAGAATAATAATAAGAAAAAGAATAAGAAGATGAAGAAAAATGAAAAAGAAGAAGAAGAAGAGGAAGAAGAAGTAGAATTTGAGGAAGAAGAAGAAAAAGAAAATGAAGAGGTGAAGAATAAGAAGAAGGTGAAGAAGAAGAAGAAGTTAATGTAGAAGATGTAGAAGAAGAAGAGGAAGAAGAAGGAGAAGAAGGAAAAGAAGAAGAAGAAGAAGAAGAAGAAGAAGAAGTAGAAGAAGAAGAAGGAGAAGAAGATGAAGGAGAAGTAGAAGAAGGAGAAGAAGAAGAAGAAGATCAGCAAGAAGAAAAATAAGAAGAAGAAGAGAAAGAAGAAGTAGAAGAAGAAGACGAAGAAGAAGAAGAAGAAGAAGGAGAAGACAAAGAAGAAGAAGGTGAAGACGTAGAAGAAGACGAAGAAGAAAGAGAAGAAGGAGCAAAAGATGAAGAAAAAGAAGAAGAAGAGGAAGAAGAAGATAGAAAAGACAAAGAAGGTAAACATGACAAAGACGAAGAAGAAGAAGTAGAGGAAGAAGAAATAGAAGAAGAAGAAGAAGAAGAAGAAGTAGTAGTGGTAGAAGAAGAAGAAGAATAAGAAGGGGAACGAAAAGGAGAAGAAGAAGAAGAAGAAGGAGAAGAAGAAGAAGAAGAAGAACTAGATAAAGAAGAAGGAGAATAAGAATAAGAAAAAGAAAAACAAGTAGTTGAAGAAGATGATTTAATAGAAGAAGAAGAAGAAGAAGAGGAAGAAGATGAAGAAAAATGACAAAGAAGAAGAAGAAGAGGAAAAAGAAGAAGAATTAAATGAAGAAGAAGAAAAAGAAAAAGAAAAAGAAGAGGTAGAAGAAGAAGAAGAAGTTAATGAAGATGATGAAGAAGAAGAAAAGGAGGAAGAAGATGGTGAAGTATGCAAAGAAGAAGAACAAGAAGAAGATGAAGAAGAAGATTAAGTAGTTGAAGAAGAAAGAGAAAAAGAAGAAGAGGAAGAAGGAGAAGAAGAAGAAGAAGAACAAAAAGAAGAAGAAGAAGAAGAAGAAGGAGAAGAAGAAGAAAAAGAAGTATAAGAAGGAGAAGAAGAAGAAAAAGATAAGAATGAAGAAAAATAATAATATGAAGAAGAGAAAGAAGAAGAAGAAGAACAACAAGTAGAAGAAGAAGAATAAGAAGAAGAAGAAGAAGAAGCTGAAGAGGAAGAAGAAGAATGTCAAAAGAAGAAGAAGAAGAAGAAGGAGAAGACAATGAAGAAGAAGAAAGAGAAGGAGCAAAACACAAGGAAGAAGAAGAAGATAGAAAAGAAAAAGAAGATAAAGATGATAAAGAAGAAGAAGAAGAAGAAGAAGACGAAGAAGACGAAGAAGAAGTGGAAGAAAAGGAAGAAGAAGAAGAAGAAGAAGAAGAAGAAGAAGATGAAACAGTAGAAGATGAAAAAGAAGAAGAAGAAGAAAAAGAAGAACAGGAAGAAGAAGAAGAAGAAGAAGAACAACAACAAGAAAAAGTACAAGAAGAAGAAGAAGAAGATAAAGAAGAAGATTTAGAAGAAGAAGAATGAGAAGAAGAAGAAGAAGAAAAGGAAGAAGAGGAAGAGGAAGAAGAAGAAGAAGAAGAGGAAGAAAAAGAAGAAAAAGAAGAAGAAGATGAGGAAGAAGAAGATGAGGAAGAAGAAGAAGAAGAAGAAGAAGAAGAAAAAGAAGAAGAAGAGGAAGAATAAGAAGAAGAAGAAGAAGAAGAAGAAGAAGAAGAAGGTAGATGAAGAGAAGAAGAAGAAGAAGATGATGATGATAAAAAATAAGAAGAAAAAGAAGAAGAAGAAGAATAAATTGAAGAAGAGGAAGAATACGGAAAAGGAAAAGAAGAGGTAGAAGAAGAAGAAGTTAAAGAAGAAGAAGAAAAACAAGAAGAAGATGAAGAAGAAGAAGAAGAAGAAGAAGTAGAAACAGAAGAAGAAGAAGAAGAAGAAGTAGAAACAGAAGAAGAAGAAGAAGATGATGATGAAGAAGAGGTAGTAGTAGAAGGATAAGAAGAAGGAGAAGAAGAAGAAGAAGAAAAAGGAGAAGGAGAACAAGAAGAAGAAGAAAAAGAAGATGAAGAAGAAGAAGGAGAAGAAGAAAAAGAATAAGAAAAAGAATAAGTAGTAGTTAAAGGAGATGATTTATGAGAAGAAGAAGAAGATGACGAAAAATATGAAGAAGAAGACGAAGTAGAAGAAAATTTAGTGGAAGAAGAAGAAAAAAAAAGAAGAGGTAGAAGAACAAGAAGAAGAAGAAGTTAATGAACAAGATGATGAGGAAGAACAGGAAGGACAAGTGGGCAAAGAAGAAGAATAAGTAGTTGAAGGAGAAGAAGAGGTGGAGGAAGAAGAAGAAGAAGAGGAAGAAGAGGAGGAAGAAGAAGAATAGGAAGAAGAAGATGAAGAAGAACGAGAAGAAAAAGAAGATAAACAGGAAGAAAAATAATAATAAGAAGAAGAGAAAAGAAGAAGAAGAAGAAGAAGAAGAAGTAGAAGAAGAAGCTAAAGTAGAAGAAGAAGAAGAAGATCAAAAGAAGAAGAAGAAGTAGTAGAAAAAGACAAAGAAGAAGAAGATGAAGAGGAAGAAGAAGAAGAAGAAAGAGAAGAAGGAGCAAAAGATGAAAAAGAAGAACAAGAAGAAGAAAACAGACAAGATAAAGAAGATAAAGAAGAAGAAGAAGAAGAAGAAGAAGAAGAAGAAGAAGAAGGAGAAGAAGAAGAGGAAGAAGACAAAGAAGACGAAGAAGTGGAAGAAGAAGATGAAGAACATGAAGGAGAGGAAGAAGAAGAAGAAGTTGAAAAAGAAGAAGAAGAAGAAGAAGAAGAAGAAGAAGAGGAGGAGGAGGAGGAAGAAGAAGTTAGAGAAGATGAAGAAGAAGAAAATGAAGTAGAAGAAGAAGGAGAAGGAGAAGAAGAAGAAGAACATGACGAAAAAGACGGAGAAGTAGAAGAGGTGGAAGAAGGAGAAGAAGTAGTAGAAAAAGAAGAAGAACAAGAACAAGAACAAGAAGAAGAAAGAAGAAGAAGAAGAAGAAGAAGAAAGAGTAGAAGAAAAAGAAGAAGTAGAAGAAGAAGAAGAAGAAGATGAAGAAGAAGAAGTAGAAGAAGAAGAAGAAGAAGAAGAAGAAGAAGAAGAAGAAGAAGAAGAAGAAGAAGAAGAGGAAGAAGAAAAAAGAAGTAGAACAAGAAGAAAAAGAATAAGAAGAAGAAGAAGAAGAAGAAGAGAAAGAAAAAGAAAAAGAACAAGTGGAAGAAGAGGAGGAAGAAGAAGAAGAGGAAGAAGAAAAAGTTGAAGAGGAGGGTGAGGAAGAAGAAGAAGAAGAAGAAGAGAAGAAGAAGAAGAAGAAGAAGAAAAAGAATAAGAAGAATAAGAATAGATGTTGAAGAAGAAGAAGGAGAAGAAGAAGAAGGAGGAGGAGGAGGAGAAGAAGAGGAAGAAGAAGAAGAAGAAGAAGAAGAAGAAGAAGAAGAAGAATAAGAAGAGGAAGAAGAAGAAGAAGAAGAAGAAGTAGAAGAAGAAGAAGAAGAAGAAGAAGAAGAAGAAGGAGAAGAAGGAGAGGGAGAAGAAGGAGAAAATGAAGAAGGAGAAGGAGATGAAGGAGAAGGAGAAGAAGTAGAAGAAGAAGAAGAAGAAAAAGAAAAAGAAGAAAAGAAGAAGAAGAAGAAGAAGAGAATGATGATGAAGAAGAAGTAGAAGATGTTGGAGAAGAAGAAGAAGAAGAAGAAGTAGAAGGAGAAGAAGAATAAGAAGTAGATGAAGAAGTGATGTAAAAGAAGAAGAAGAAGAAGAAAAATTAGAGCAAGAAGAAGGAGAAAAATAGAAAGAAGAAGATGAAGAGGATGAAGAAGAAGAAATAAAGCATGAGGAAGAAAAAAAAGAGGAGGTAGAAGAAGAAGATGAGGAAGAAGAAGAAGAAGAACAAGTTAAAGAAGTAGAATAATAATAATAATAATAATAAGGGAAAGAAGAAGAAGCAGAAGAAAAGAACAAGATGAAGAAGTAGTTTAAGAAGAAAGAGAAGAAGAAGAGCAAGAAGAAGAGGAAGAAGAAAAGAAGAAGAAGAACAAGAAGAACAAGAAGAACAAGAAGATGAAGAAGAAAAGAAAGAAGAGGTAGAAGAGGAAAAAAAGGAAGAAGAAGAAGAAGGAGAAGTAGAGAAAGAGGAAGAGGAAAAAGAAGAATATGAAGAGGAAAAAGAGGAAGAAGAGGAAGAAGATGAAGATGAAGAAGCAAAAGAAGTTAAAGAAGAAGATGAAGAAGAAGAAGGGAAAGAAGAGGAAGAAAAGGAAGAAGAAGAAAAAGAAGAAGAAGAAGAAGAAGAAGTGGAAGAAGAAGAAGAAGA
>JAIUJO010002674.1:2500-7500 GCA_023846275.1 Vanilla planifolia | reverse complement strand
GAAGAAATAGAAGAAGTAGAAGAAGAGAAGAAGAATTAAAAGAAGAAGAAGAAGAAAAAGAAGAAGAACAAGAAGAACAAGAAGAAAAGAAAAAGATCAAGATTTTTAAGAAGGAAAAGTAGAAGAAGAAGATGAAGAAAATGAAGAAGAAGAAGAAGAAGAAGAAGAAGAAGATGAAGATGAAGATGAAGAAGAAGAAGAAGAAGTGCAAGAAGAAGAAGAAGAAGTTAATGATGATGATGATGAAGAAGAAATGGAAGAAGAAGAAGAAGGAAAAGAAAAAAGAAAAGAAGAAGAAGATGAAAAAGTAGAAGAAGAAAAAGATGAAGAAGAAGAAGGAGAAGAAGATGAAGGTGAGGAAGAAGAAGAAGAACCAGAAGGAGAAGATGAGGAAGAAGAAGAAAAATAAGATGACGAAGATGAAGAAGACAACAACGAAGAAGATAAAGAGGAGGAAGAACAAAGAGAAGAAGAAGAAGAAGAGGAAGAAGAGGAAGAAGAAAAAAAAGAAGAAGAAGAAGAAGTTGAAGAAGTTTAAAAAGAAGAAGAAGAAAAAGTGGAAGAAGATGAAGAAGAAGAAGAAGAAGAAGAAGAAGAAGAAAAAGAAGATGAAGAAGATGAAGAAGAAGAAGAAGAAGAAGAAGAGGAAGAAGAAAAAGAGTTAAAAGAAGAAGAAGACGAAGAAGAACAAGAACAAGAAGAAAAAGATGAAGATTTTGAAGAAGAAGAAGAAGAAGTAGAGGAAGTAGAAGTAGAAGAAGAAGAAAACGAAGAAGAAGATAATGAAGAAGAAGAAGAAGTAATAAAAGATGTAGACAAGAAGATGAAGAAGAAGAAGAAGAAGAAGTTGTTGTAGATTAAGAACAACAACAACATGAAGAGGAAGAAAGAAGAAAGAAGAAGAAGAAGAAGAAGATGAAGAAGAAGAAGAAGAAAGAAGAAGAAGAAGAAGAAGAAGAAGAAGAAGAAGAAGAAGAAAAAGAAGGAGAAGAAGAAGATGATCATGACGAAGAAGAAGAAGAAGATTAAGAAGAGTAAGAAGAAGATGACGATGAAGAAAAACTAAAATATGATGAAGAAGACGAAGCAAAAGTAGACGAAGAAGAAGAGGGAGAATAGGAAGAAGAAGATGAAAAGGAGGAAGAAGAGGAATAAGATAAAGAAGAAGAAGAAGAAGAAGAAGCAGAAGAAGAAGAATAAGAATAAGAAGGTAAGGAAGAAGAAGAAGAAGAAGAGGATGAGGGAGAAAAAGGTAATGAAGAAGAAGATGAAGAAGAAGAAGTAGTAGATGTAGTAGTAGTGGTAGTGGCAGAAGAAGAAGAAGAAGAAGAAGGAGAAGAAAAAAGAAAAAGATGATGATGAAGAAGAATAAAAAGAAGAAGAATAAGAAGAGAAAGAACATGTAGAAGAAGACAAAGAAGAGGATGAAGAGGAAGAAGAGGAAGAAGAAGAAGAAGAAGAAGAATACGAATAAGAATAAAAAACACGATAAAGAAGAGGAAGAAGAAGAAGAAGTAGAAGACGAAGAAGAGGAAGAATAGGAAGAAGAAGAAGACGAAGATGAAGAGGAAGAAGAAGAAAAAGAAGAAGATGAAGGTAAAAAAGAAGTGGATGAAAAAGAAGAAGAAGAAGAATAAGAAGAAGAAGAAGAAGAAGAAGAAGAAAAAGAATAAGGAGAAGAAGAAGATGCAGAAGAAGAAGAAGAAGAAGAAGAGGAAGAAGTACAAGATGAAAAAGAAGAAGAAGAAGAAGAATAAGAAGAAAAAGAAGAAGAAAAGAAGAAGAAACAAGAAGAAGAACAAGAAGAAGAAGAAAAAGTTGAAGATTTTGGAGAAGAAGAAGAAGAAGAAGTAGAAGAAGAAGAAGAAGGAAATGTAGAAGAAGAAGAAGAAGAAGAAAAAGAAGAAGAAGAATAATAAGAAGAACAAGAAGAAGAAGAAGAAGACGAAGAAGAAGAAGAAGAAGGCAAAGGCAAAGAAGAAGAAGAAGGCGAAGATGATGAACAAGAAGAATAAAAAGAAGAAGATGAACAAGAAGAAGAAGATAACGATGAAGAAGAAGAAAAAGAAGATGAAGAAGATGAAGAAGAAGAAGAACAAGAATAAGAAGAAAAAGATGAAGATTTTGAAAAGAAGAAGAAGAAGATGAAGTAGAAGTAGAAGAAGAAGAAAATGAAGAAGAAGTCGAAAATGAAGAAGAAAAAGAAGAAGAAGAAGATGATGAAGAAGAAGAAGCCAAAGACGAAGAAGAAGAAAGAAAAAGAAAGAAGAAGAAGAAAAAGAAGAAGAAGAAGAAGAAGAAGAAGAAGAAGAAGAAGAAGAAAAAGAAAAAAGAAGAAGAAGAAGACAGGAGAAGAAGAAAATTATGATGAAGAAGATGAAGAAGATGATTGAGAATGAGAAGAAGAAGAAGAAGTAAAAGAAGAAGAAGAAGAAGATGATGAGGAGAGAAAGAGCAAAGAAGTTGAGGAAGAAGAAAAAGTACTGGAAGTAGTAGTAGTAGTGGTAGAAGAAGAAGAAGAAGAAGAAGAAGAAGAAGAAGAAGAAGAAGAGGAAGAAAGGGAAGAAGAAGATGAAGAAGAGGAAGAATAGAAAGAAGAGGAGGAAGAAGAAGAAGAAAAAAGAAGATGATGAAAAAGAAGAAGAAGAAATTAATAAGAAAAAGGAGAAGATGTAGAGGAAGAAGAAGAAGAAGAAGGCATAGAAGAGCCAGGAGAAGAAGAAGAAGAAGAAGAAGACATGAAGAAGAAGAAGAAGAGGAAGAAGAAGGAGAAGAAAAAGAAGATTAAGGTAAATAAGTAGAGCATGAAGAGAAGAAGAAGAAAAAGCAAAAGTAGGAAAAGAAGAAGCGAAAGAAGTGGAAGAAGATGAAGAAGAAGAAGAAGAAGAAGTAGACAAAGAAGAAGAAGAAGAAGAAGAATAAGAAGAAGAAGATGGAAAAGAAAAAGAAGAAGAACAAGTAGTAAAATAAGAAGAAGAAAAAAAGATGAAGATTTTGAAGGAGTAGAAGAAGAAGAAGAAGAAGAAAATGAAGAAAAATAAGAAGAAGCTGAAGAAGAAGAAGAAGAAGATGATGATGATGATGATGATGATGATGATGAAGAAGAAGAAGATAAAGAAGAAAAATAAGAAGAAGAAGAGGAAAAAGGAGAAGAAGAAGATGAAGAAGAAGAAGAAGAATAAGGAGAAAAAGAAGAAGAGGAAGTAGAAGAAGAATAAGTAGAAGAAGAACAACAACAAGAAGAAAAAGAAGAGAAAGAAGAAGATGAAGAAGAAGAAGACGAAGTAGATGAGGAAGATGACGATGAAGAAGAAGAAGAAGAATAAGACGAACAAGAAGAAGAAGAAGAATATGAAGAACAAGAAGAAGAAGAAGATGACGAAGGCAAAGAAGAAGAAGAAGAAAAAGAAGAAGAAGGAGAAGATGATGAAGAAGAAGAAGAAAAAGAAGAAGACAAAGAAGAAGAAGAAGAAGACGAAAAAGAAGAAAAAGAAGAAAAAGAAGATGAAGAATTACAAGAAGAGGAAGAAGAAGAACAAGAAGAGGAAGAAGAGGTAGAAGAAGAAGAAGATGAAGAAAAAGAATAAAAGAAGAAGAAGAGGAAGGTAAAGAAGAAAAGGGTTTTAAAGATGAAGAAGAAGAAGAACAAGAAGCGAAAGAAGTAGAAGAAGAAGAGGAAGAAGTGGAAGAAGATGAAGAATATTAAGAAGAAAAGGAAGAAGAAGAAAAAGTAGAAGAAGAAGGAGAGAGAGGAGAAGAAGAAGAAGAAGAAGAAGAAGAAAAAGAAGAAGATTTTGAAAAAGAAGAAGAAGGAAAAGAAGTCAAAGTAGAAGAAAATGAAGAAGAGGATAAAAAAGAAGAAGTACAAGAAGAAGAAGAAGAAGAAGAAGAGGTGAAGTAGAAGAAGTAGAAGAAGAAGAAGAAGAAGAAGAAGAAGAAGAAGGAATAGAAGAAGAAAAAGATGTAGAAGAAGAAGAACAAGAAGAAGAAGAAGGAGGAGAAGAAGAAGAAGCAGAAGAAGTTGAAGAAGAACCAGGAGAGAAGAAGAAGAAGAAGAAGAAGAAGAGGAAGGTACAGAAGAAGAGAATTATGAAGAAGAAGAATAAAAGTTGAAGAAGCTGAAAAAGAAGAAGAAGAAGACGAAGATGATGAAGTGGAAGAAAACGAAAAAGAAGAACAAGAAAATGAAGAAGAAGAAGTAGTAGGAGAAGAAGAAGAAGAAGAAGAAGAAGAAGATGAAGAAGAAGAAGAAGCAGAAGTATAAGAAGAAGAAGAAGAAGAAAAAGAAGAAGAACAAAAAGAAGTACAAGAAGAAGAAGAAAAAGATAAGAAGAAGGAGAAGAAGAAGAAGGAGAAGAGGAAGATGAAGAAAATGAAGAAGAAGAAGAAGAAGAAGAAGAAGAAGATGAGGATGATGAAGAAGAAGAAGCGAAAGAAGAAGAAGAAGAAGGGGAAGAAGAAGAAGAAGATGATGATGATGATGAAGTGGAAAAGGAAGAACAAGAAGAAGGAGAAGAATAAGAAGAAGAAGAAGAAGTTGAAGAAGAAGAAGAAGAAGAATAAGGCAAACAAGAAGAAGAAGAAGTCGAAGAAGTAGAAGAAGATGAAGAAGAAGAAGAAAAAGGAGAAGATTATGAAGAAGAAGAAGAAAAAGAAGAAAATGAAGAAGAAGAAGTCAACTATGAAGAAGAGGAAGGAGAAAAAACAAGAAGAAGAAGAAGAAGAAGAAGAATAGAAAGGAGAAGAAGAAGAAGAAGAAGATGAAGAAAAAGAAGAAGAGGAAGCTAAAGAAGAAAAGGAAGAAGAAGAAGAAGAAGAAACAAAAGAAGTAGAAAAAGTAGAGGAAGAAGAAGAAGAAGAAGAGAAGATGGAGAAGAAGAAGAAGAAAAAGAATAGAAGAAGAAGAAGAAGAAGAAGAAGAAAAAGAAGAAGAAGAGGAAGAAGAGGAAGAAAAAGAAGCAAAAGAAGAAAAAGAAAAAGAAGAACAAGAAGAAGAACAA